>JAZHYW010024344.1:0-35288 GCA_037355805.1 Ixodes ricinus | reverse complement strand
TAGAAAAAGAATACTACTGACCGTAGTTCCGTTATGTTGCCGACTTTTACGGCTGGAACAATTATTTACGGCGCAACTGACAATTCTAAACCTCGAGTGAGTGTACATACTACAGTGCGAACACTACCCCAAAGCACACAAAACATATAATAAAGGCGCGTTCACGCCGACGATGTGCAGCATGCAGTCGCGCGATAACCTTCATTGCAAAAACGACCATCGCGAAAAAGACAATAGACGGGTTTCGAGCAGTCGTGAGCTGACCCGACGTTTTGCGATGCGATCCAGCCGCGGAGACGGCTGAGCCAATCAGCGGCGTTCGGAGCGAGAGTTTTCGAGAAGCAACTCGCTCGTCGCGCACGCCAGTGTGACCATCTGATTTCTTTTGCGTCGCATCGCACGAGTGCTCCACATCGCCGGTAAAAACGCGCCTTATAAGCCCCCGAAAAAAAAACAACAAGTTTTTTTAACAGTTTTGTTGGGACACGCGTGTCAAAAAATTAACTTTATGCCAAGAAAAAAAGGTATTTTCTAGAGCAACATTGACGGCGCGAGACGCCATTTAGTCGGCAGTCCCCTCCTTTCCACTTGTTTTCTCTCTCGGCATTTCGGGCGCGTAGAGGAGAGCTGGAGCGGCTTCGCCCCCACGACCGAGATGGTCATTCCGGAATGACCCGTGACGTCATGGACTTCGCGCCCAGAATTTCAAATAAATCTCTTGCCGTCAATATTGGTCTAATTTTTTCTTTCGCGTAAAATTTATTTTTCGACGCGCGTTCCCAACTACATTGTAAAAAAAATGCTTTTTTTTTCTTTTTTGTGGTTTTTAAAGAGCAGTGCAACGATATGCAATTGGAAAGTTTTTCACTTTACGCGAGCTTACTGGCACTATAGTGGGACTCAAGGATACTCGCACGCAACGCCACTGGCCAAGAAACTCCTTTGTTGCGTTGTAAATTCAAGGATAAAAGCGAGCGTTTTCTTTTCAATCTCTCCTTCGCAAAACTTGATGACGTAATTGGGGGATCGCAGTATCCCCCAGTGGCGATATTTGAATGCGGCTCATGGATTGGACCCGAGCATTTCGTAGTCACTCGATTTGGCCTCGTGATAATCGAGCTTGAGAAGCATTCGGCTAGTGGCCCGTGTCCCATCGCTGCAATGACGACAATAGCAGAACCATAAGAATGTCTGGAACTCAGGGGGATCGGTGGCCGAGTGGGCTAAGGCGCACACCAGCTCGGGCACGTGGAGCGAAAGCTCGCGCTGCAGAACCCAGGATCCTGGGCTCAATTCCCGCCCCTGCCCGTTTCGATCTGGATGAGCATCGTACCGGCGTGCGGTCGTGTATCACTACTGCGTGATGCACGTTAAAGACCCCAGGCTAGCGGTTGTACTGCACTGGCTAAATTGCTCATCTACAGCTGGGAGACTCGTCGCCCCTTCGAGGCAGACCAAGTTCTAGGCTGTATAAACACACACACAACCCAATTTTTTTTTCTGGAACTCAGCGCGTGTCCTGTGCCTTGCCAACCCCAGCGCGTGGCTATGATCAACATTGGCGGCATATAATCGGCTCCAGATCACGTGGCCACTTGTCCTGGCTGCGAGTTGAGCGTGAGTTGAGCGGGTGAACGCTGCTCGTTTTTCTTTAATCTTTTTTTTTCTGCGACTTCGAGGGAGGAAGTGGCTGAGTGGGCTAACGCGTCTCATTTCGGAGCGTGGAGCGAAAGCTTGCGCTGGGAACCTCCTGGGTTCTATCCCCACCGCCCCCGCCCGTTTCGATCTGGATGAGTTTCGTACCGGCACGCGTTCGTGTAATCACTACTGCGTGATGCACGTTAAAAATCCCAGGTTAGCGGTTGTACTGCGCTGGCTAAATTTCTCATCTACAGCTAAGAGACCGATTACCCGTTGAGGCGCTCCATCAAGGCTGTATAAACATACAGAGCAAACCAATTTTTTTTTCTGCGACTTCGATTGCGTGTGGTGAGAAACGAACGGGTGTTTCACGGGCCATTAACGTCAGGGATCCGTTCTAAGCGGTATGTGCGCAAAGTAGAAAAATCGTTGCATCGCCCCTTTAACAAAAACGAATGCCTCCAACAACTTGAATTCCGGTGAGATTTGCGAACCGGTAGTAGCGGTGCATCATGGTCTCGTGCAAGAACCCTATATATAGGTACGTTTCCTATGGACCCTTTCGAAAGAGCGGCCCTCTGTTCGCAGCTGTGGAATCCCTCCACAATGGCGGATTTACACTGCATACACACTTCATGCATTATAAGGCAAAAACAAACCCACAAAAACAGGTGATGAGCGCGGTGACGATGCACTTTCGACGTTGTTTGATTGGCTCGTTAGCCGCGCTCCGACGTTTTCACTGTGTTATGGAATTCTTTGCACGTTCCACGATGTATGTTGTTCCGCCATTGTGCAGTGGTTCCGACCTTCTAATAATCGGCACGCAATTTCAAAAGCGGTCTATATACACACTTTCTTGTCTGGTCCTTTTCTTGTAGAACGCCATTCTTTGTTCCATTAGTAATTTTTTTATTTTCATATTATTTTTTTAAAAGGTTGGAGTTGTATGTTTTGCCGTTTTAGACAGGGGTGGTTCGTCGGCAGATGTTTGCGAAGTTCGGAAGAATTAATCAATGTTCAAGTTTGTTTTGGATGGGTTTACGGCGAGCAAGTGTTCTCAAATGCCTCTTCGGCGCATCGGAACGCAAAGAGGGGCACACCAATCAAAGGGACAGTACAGAGAGCGCGTAGATAACGCACGATGACGAGGCAGCGAAGCTTCCGTCGCCATTCGTTGAGGTCGGGGCTAAACAAACGCACGGGGTGCGCAAGGTGCAGACCAACTTGCACGCCGCATTACTGCTGGCACAAGTATTATCTATCCAAACTGATGCTGTGATCGTGTTTAATTTTTTTTTCTTCGCATTTTGTTTATTTGGCTTTCGCCCATGAGGTTATATATGTGGTGTGAGCCAAATAAATATTCAGTTGCAATACTTCGTTTCAGCTTAAGTCCGAACGACGCTACGAGATAAGGGGACCAATCAAGCAGTATCAAAAGCGCAAGTCATGGGCCCTTCTTTGTTTATGATTGGTTCAATGATGATGGAACACGTATACGAGACAACGAACACCATGACGGTGCCCTTTTTGACGCTGTCTGATTGGTCCCACCAGCTCGTAGCGTCGGCTGCTTCAGGACGTTAGGTGAAACGAGGTATAGTCAGCGCAGTGTACCTCTTTATTTCGTCCGTGTCCCGTTGCGCTGTTTTACCCCGACAAGTTCAAGGGCAGGCAGGGCGTTGCACCCGCGCATGGGTCGGAGCAGTGCGCGGGGTCAATGAATCAAACGACAGTGTTTACGGTATACAGACGCGCCGAAAAACGCGGAGCTTAATGGACACTTTTCGAAAGCAAATGGCGCTCTCAATTAGGAGCCCGGATCGTTTCCGCGGTCGCGTCTAACGACGGGCCACGCGCGACCCCGTCAGGTGGACAGGAGTCGGCGGCAGGCTTCAAAAGGCCGAAGGTCCCCGCCAGGCCTGGGGCCACGGCCAGAGTCTGCCAGAGGGATTCATCGCCGGCACCCCTTTGGCTCACTCTTCCGTAAATGGCCCTTCCCGCTCCAGGGGTAATGAGCGCGGCGAGCGAGCCAAGGGGACGCCGACCGGCTCCCCCGAAAACCGCCATAAAGCCATCGCGGCTCGTTAGAGGGGCCGCCCTCGCGCCTGCCGATTGGCCCGTCCCGCGGGGCCACGTGACCCGGCCGCGCTGCCATTGGTGGCTGCGGCGGCCCCGCCGGAGCAGAAAAGCTGGCCGGCCGGCCGCGTGCGGACTCAGAGACCGCCGCAATGCACAGCGTGTGTCCCGCCACGACCGCCCTGCCGGCGGCGCCCTCCGACCAGGGGAGTCTGACTCCGCGGGGCGCCGCCTTCACCATCGAGGCCCTGCTGGGCTGGGCCCGGCATCGCCGGACTCCTCGACGCCAGCGGGTCCCGACCGGGGACCATCCCCGTGCCACGAGCGGCGGCGAGGCGCGGACTCGGCGCGGCGCCACGGCGAGCCCCGGGCCCGGAGGGTGCGCACCATCTTCACGGCCGACCAGCTGGAGCGGCTCGAGGCCGAGTTCGAGCGCCAGCAGTACATGGTGGGGCCTGAGCGGCTCTACCTGGCCGCCGCCCTGCGGCTCACCGAGGCACAAGTCAAGGTGTGGTTCCAGAACCGGCGCATCAAGTGGCGCAAACAGCACCTCGACATGCAGCGGCTCGCGCACGCGGCCGCCAAGCTCTCGCCACAGACGCAGACGCAGCTGCTGACGGCGCGCCGACCCCTCCGTTCCCCGTGACTGTACATAGGACTTACCGCGCCCCCGAGGACGCCTTTTCTACGCCTTCTTTGTAAATAGTGTGCAGCCGAGAATAAAGCTGGTCACAGCTGAGCCCCGCTTCTGTCGTGTTCGCTCGTGCCGCCGAGGGCGTCGACGTCCCGATTCTCGGAGTGTCCGGGCCCTCGACGACCGAGCCGTTGCCCCTCACGGTGGACTCACCCGCAGCGCTCGGGCGTTGACGGCGAAGCCGAACCCTGGATTGCCTCCGCTCGCTTGGGTACGCCCGCTACTTTTTCGCATTTCGTTTCTTTGCTCGCGAGTAATGCGAAGCTGCCTCGTCAGCGAGCAGAGTTACCTCGCGCGTTTGGAAACGAGCGAAGGTATACGTGTCTCACATATGAGGTCAGCTTCGACTTTCTGCGCGCACGTTTAGACCGTTGATCTGTGTGCGCGATGCAGGAATTATTCGAACCGTTTCTCGCTTCCTTATTCTGAGAGCCGCAGCGTACGCTTGGCATTCATTTGTTTTTGTTATGAATATGCTACGGCACCGAATTTATCATTTGCACGGGTCCTCCTAAAGGCTCTATTGAAACCTGGCAACGAAGTGCACCGCCGTTTGCAAATTCATAAATGTATCGCAAGCTTACACATCTTTGTAAATCCGATATAACTCCAAGATTTGCGATATTTGCTTTTGAATTAACTTTCTGCATCCAACCGGCTAAGGTAAACGCAATCTCAGGTGGAGCACTGTTTTTATGTGCCCAAGGTAATCGCCGCAATCTGGTCGTTTGTGAATGATTTTAGAGCGTGGTGACTGGCTTTTGAGCATCGTCTTATAGCACTTGTCACTAAAGCTTTTGGGGTTTTGCTCGTGTATTTTTGGCTGCATCGCTTCGAGGAATCTTTCGGCGACTTCTGCTTTTGTTCGAGAAGATTTATACTCTGATTAGAGTGAGCACGCGCCATTTTACATGAAGTTTAACGCGCGAATTATGCTCACATGAGAAAGGTTATTTTACCGTTGGCCGCAGCGACGTTGAGGCTATAGAGTTAACTGAGTACCTTAGCGAACCGGTATCGTGTAGTGTCCAACCTCTATGAGGATGACGTGACAAGGTCACCGGGAATATAATGCGGGTGCTATGCAGGTGATATCGCTCATAATTTTCTTCCGGTAAAGGTAAACACTAGAGAACTTGCAGTTCCGATTAAGAGTAATGGGGCCACGGAGTGAAAACGCAGCAGGTAGTGAAAACCATCCAAAGTATCGCGCTTTTTTTTTCGCTCTTGTTTTTGCAAAGTATTTTTCTTGTCGCGTACTTGTAGCAAGTTCATGTTTACAGAACGCGCCCTGTAAACTGTAAGCTCTTCGTTGCGTCGAGCAAAATTTTAGCAGCCCACATTCACCTTGCATGATACCACGGGGGCCACTGCAAATATATTGAGATAACCTACTTTTATAAAAATATATATATATATATATATATATATATATATATATATATATATGAGCCGGCAATGTGTTCGTCGGAGACCGGTTATTATGTGTCTAAAGTTTCCAAAAAAACTATATCTGCAGAATGTAATCTAGCTTAATTCATAGATTACTTGTCGCGCCCCTGTCGTTAAAGGTGAGGTTAATGATTACAGTCCGACAGACTGCTGTTTTCCTGATGCAGACTGGGAGTTCGCCAATATTGTTTTGAAACCTAGATTACACTCGTGCTGTGCATTCTCATGCCAGGTAACATTTCCAGAGCAGTGAACGGCACCAACATCGACAGAAAAAGAAGCTTTTAGACGACTTAGCACACCTGTCTCTGCGTTTATGAAAGCGGCAGCGAAGTAAAAATTCAGTTTTCAATTTATTATGAATATTTGTAGGTGGTTTCTTCCCATATACCCGCATTTTCCGGACTGTATAGTTCTGGGACTACATGTTTCAAAATGTTCCGTTTTACGCTGTTCACACCATTGCTCGTTGTCAGCTCGGTAGTCGCCGATTGTGGCGGTCGTGATCAGCCTGTTTTACGCTGGAAATTAGTCAACGAACAATCTGAGAATGTCAGTACACTGCATGGCTCTCGAAGTCCCCGAGGGTGACGCGCAAGAACGACCAAGCGGGCAATGCGAATCAAGCTTGATCTTGACGGCACGAACACCGGATGTTTGAAGGTTTTGAAACTGCAGGTCAATCACCAACTGTGGAGCCTTTCAGGGGTCACGGTCGCCTCCGAGATGAAAAGAAGTTGAGGCTCATTTTCGTTTCTTCAGAACAATGCGAATTATGATATCAATCGGAATTATGGAAATAAGAGGGATTTGCATTAGGGATTGTTTGATTAGTCAGCATGGAGTGATATTTGCTAAGGAAAAAAAAAACGATTTGTCATTTTAAACAGGAGTAACCCGTGGATACAATAAATACCGAGCGCGGACAGTGCACCGGGAACATACGTAGGTGCGGTACCGTTACGTATTCACAAATATTTTGCAGCATATCAGAGACCAAAAATACGGGGTCTGCCTGTACTATATATAGTTGAGGGTCGGTGGCGAAGCACAAGGGTCAACAAAGGATTTATTGGTTGTATGGGTCAATATAGAACGGTCGCTCAGGTGACGTATATTATACTCCTCTAATGTAAAATAAGATTTAGCTTAAAAATGCTAGGATTGTATCAAAACTGGAGGACGACGCACTCTAATTCGGAAGACGAAGACTAGTGAAGCCACCAGCTCTTAGCTAAGACATGTTTTGGTTAGGTTGCACTACTTGGGTCTCACAGTCACTTTAAAAATGCACGCTTCGTTGTGCTCGTTGCTGCCCAAAACGTTCCATAAAAATCACTGGCCTGTGACGTCACAGCGGCACTTTTTCCGATACTCGGATGAAAAGGAGCGAATTGCGAAGATTTTGTTTATTTTCGTGAGTTTTTCAAATAATATTTTGTTTAAAAAAAAAAAAAAACCATCTGAAATAACTTGTTTCGGTCATTCTGAAAAACCCGGGAAACAGAGAACGTGTCGTGAGCAGAGGCGGATGCAGGTGTTTCCAAATTGGGAGGAAGGGAGGCGGGGGGGTGGGGTAGAGTTCAGCAAGAGGCCGGGCCAACCCGAAAACCCGGGCCCGACCCGCGGATAGCACGGATTGTTTCGGGCCGGGCCGGACTGGGGCAATAGTGTAACACACTTTCTAAAACGTTGTGAAGAAAATGCTAACGCATTGATCGTTTAGATTTGAAAGAAACGAAAAAAAAAAAACGAAGTTCGATCTAACTAAGGCGCAACTAAAATAACCTTAGAAATTACGATAAAGCTGTTTTGGACTAACGGAGCCCACAAGAGGGTACGGAGAATCCAGGGGATTCCATCAGCATAGAGGGACAGCTGTCAGCAGGCAAGTAAACAAGGGCAATCCGGTCACAGGGGCACCACAATTGTTTTTTCTTTTTTTTTTTCGAACTTTCGAAGACAAAAATTATAACGCCTTCTAGATACCAAAGATAGTAAATATAGGATTAGGAGTGCGACCCCGGAGCCGGGGTCCCTCTGCTCATACATACATCATGCAAAAGGCAGTCTGCAAACACTGTCTGAGGTCTTGTATGATGGCTACATTACAAAAACTGCCTGCAGACATGTTCAAAAACATGTACGACGCAAACATGCTTCTACCATGGACGCATGAGGCGTGTCCGGAGATAATTCTGTTATCCTGTCTCCAGCGAACACAGTGTCTCTTGTATACGAGGGATGAGAAGCTTCGGGTTTAGATTTCGTGCGGAGCGCTTCTGCATTTTTCATTAAGTTTAGCGTTTACCGATTGGCCCGATTCTCAACCTCGTTAACCTTTCGCTTCAACGCTGTTTTTCATAGTCAGGTAGAGACCATAATGATAACCTCATTGGGATAGACACGCCCATAATATATACCGTACAATCGAGAATAGGTGGATCATTGAACCGTTCCTGACAGAATGCATGAAAAAAAAAAAAAGTCTATACGAAGCCGCCGAAAGACAAAATCTTTAGCGGAGCCGGGATCTGAGCTCCGGGTCTCCCAATATCCGGTCGGGTATGCTAACCACATCAGCAGTTCGCCTTGTCTTTCTGGCGTTTCCTATCTGTCTTACTAAAGCACCGAAACGAAATGTGTCCACGCAAACGTTCTCTGGAAGCCCACGCCGCTGCTTGGAACGCAGTATACGACGCTGGCACGCTGTACGTGCTCGTTGGGCTCCAGAAGTCCCCTCACTGTTTGTCTCGCCACGTATACACGTATTATTCATTGTTTATGAGCTTTAGAAACACGGTAGCATCATCTGCGATAATCAATTAAGAGCCACGTTTGAATATATCTAGGGTTCGGAGTTTTCGGTTTAAACCGATAAAAACCGATACAAGT
The DNA here is from genome assembly GCA_037355805.1 of Ixodes ricinus. Lineage (NCBI taxonomy): Eukaryota > Metazoa > Arthropoda > Arachnida > Ixodida > Ixodidae > Ixodes > Ixodes ricinus. Next base: position 26,524 of record JAZHYW010024344.1, on the reverse strand, counting down.
ACGCCGAGTTAATTTTCGGAAATTCAGTTTTAACCGAAAAAGGCCAGTTTTTAGGTTCGGCATTTTCGATTCAAACCAATAAAAGTACGTCGAGACCATTTTCTAAAATTCAGATTTTAACCGGAAAAGGTCACTTTGACCTTCCAGTCGCACCGCATGAGCCGTGGCGAAAAAGTGGAAGTCCGAAATGCCCCCTGACTTCGCCATGTACGAGCGTGCTTTCAAACTCGTTGTAAGGAAGACTGACTTAATGCAAGCTCTGCATGTTGTGTTGTGCTTCAAAACGACGCATCGTGTCTCTCTTCGCGGTCACAATTGGTTGATTGGCCGATTTTGGCTTAGGCGCGCTTCATCTCCTCAGCCTGCCAGTGTCCAGTGTTAGCGCTGAGAGGGCATTCTCGAAGCTCAGGGTCACATTAACAGGAAAGAAAGAGTGCGGACCAATGAGGAGAACCTGGGAAAGTACATGTGCCTGTACTATAAAAAAATCACGCAATCCTGATCTAGAAAAGGTGAAGTTCCATGTTTTTTGGGCATAGGCTTCATATCTGACTTGCTTCTACTTCTGTGTTTTTTTTCTTGTTTCTTTTACAGTTACACACACTTTACAAATAAAGTGTCCATTTTTTTTCAATGTATCTGTGCCGTTATTCTTTGAATGATTACAAATATCAAAGCTGCAAGGGTCATTTGATTCGGCGTCCGTTGGTGTTTATTTTAAATTCACCGAAAAAAGCCGATAAACTTTTGTGGACATAAATATACGCCGAAAAAAACTAAAATTGAATTTTAAAATAAACACCGAAAAAAGTACGCCGAATTTTGAAAAAATAGAAACCGAAAAGGCGGAACCCTAATTATATATCACCGGCACTTTCATCGTCGTGCGTGATGTCCAAAGAGGAAGCAATCGAAAATATGATGAATGCAGACGGTACATATATAGTTGTACGTTTATTTATTTATTTTATTTTTGGGGGAAAAAAAAGGGGGGGGGGTTACAGGTTTGTGTTAAATAAGCCGTGAAATCTACACTGATATGGTATATGTGCAGGAGTTTCACGGTCCTAGGGACATAATACGAGGGGCTAATATCATGATAAGGCGGACAATTAACTAAAATGTGTTGGTGAACTTTTTCTTAGCGAAAACAAACATATGGTTCTAATTAGAAACTTGCCGAACGTCATCGACGAACACAAATTAAGTAGATCTTAGAAAGATTTGGGGCGCGTGCGAAGCGCGGTGGAGCGCTAAAGTGACCACTCGTGCAATAAGCGCAATGTTGGCAACGCGAGAACGCGGATGATAAGAGACGGCGGAACAACCCCGCGTGCGTGTTTCTGCACCACGAGCCTTGCGCCCGTTGCACCAGTGGTAATTTTAGAGCACCACCGCCTTTTCACGCGCCCAAGATACTTCTGAAATGTAATTTTATACTGGTTTCCTATAACGCTCAGCAAATTTTTTAATAGAGCCATATATTTATCTTTAATAATTAAAACGTTATTTAACAAATTTTAGTTAATTAGCCGACTTATCGTGACAATTATCCACCCATGTTACGTTCCCCTGGCCGTATAGCTCACCAGCACAGGCTGCATTTGTGTAGCTTTCACGGTCTTTTTTTTTTTTTAACAAATCTTTAAAATATTAAAAGAAAAAAGGCTACATGTATAATGATGTATATATATATAAAGGGCCGGCTGCCTTCATCGGCGGAGAACCAGATTTACACGAAGAGTATACAGGCGGCGGGTCAATTTCGGCAAAAAAGGTTTTGTGTTTTTTCTTCTTTTTTTTTTTAGTTTCGAGATCGGCGAGTAATGGTGTATTCACACGACGGAGATTTCTTCCACGGAGAGGAGGAAACGTCATCGCGCTTCGAAATCACGTGCGCCACATCACGGAAGCTGTAAGGGTTTTGTATTCGAGAAAACACATTTAAATCGTCTTTATTTGACCTAATAAATATTGATTATCAATATTTTTTTTAAAGTTTGGTGTTTAGAGGTTACAGAAAGTAATTTTCAAAGTACCGCTGAAGGCCCACCCCCCCCCACGCCCCCAGAGCGTGGCGTTATAAAGGAGTTTTCAGAATCTCCGCTCTCGCGCATCTTCAGCGCCTATCTAAACTATGCACGCGCATTCTATCAAGGCTATGCACGCGCACTCTAGCTATCTTTAAAAAGGGCAGAAAAAGGCGTCACGACTGGTGCCAGTGCGGGGGAATATACCTGGCAAGCTTGCGATAGCACACAAGCCCTCGAGCGACATGCGCTTGGCGGCCCAAAGATCCTCTTATGACGTGACGACTGGTCGGAGGTTTTTCATGTTTTCTCTCGTTTAGTTGCATCTTCGGGGAAAAGGAACGTGAAATTCAAATTCAGGGAATAAAACTACGTTAGAATCAACCTCTCCCTACTTTTTTAAAAGAAGTGTTCCAACTTCCCTTTAAGCTGGGACTGCAGCCAAGGCTACAACCACGACAGCACAAGATAACAGCTTTGAAAATTGTTCTGCAGAACGAGCGCTCGCACTAGAAAAGCCTGTCTCAAAGCCAAAAGCGCGGGCTAGTTCGCGTTTTGTATAGCTTTGGCTGTAGTCCAGTGAGGACTATGCCAACTTTGCAGTTATGGTCGATGAGGGAAGATATTTAGATGGGGTCATGAATTAATTAAGCTTTTAGACTGCCATTATTGTAATATATTTTATGAAATAGACATAAACGAGAGATTGTACGCCGGATGGAAAGAAATAACATTTCATTGACGTGACACTTGACGTACGATGGTATAGTTAGAGAGTATGAAACGAGCTGACCGGTTTCGAACGGCTTCAAGAGCTGATATAGATACTTCTGTACTGGGACCCCAGACTGGGCATATATATTCGAGTTTACTTCGTACTAACGTTTTATAAAGTAATAACTATAAAGAGGATGGGCTGAAGAAAATTGCGTCTTATGTATATCCAAGCATTTGATGCACCGAGCGACTATGCATGCAGGTTTATTTGTCAAGAAATGCACCGGCCTTATTGCACTAACGATGAACGCTATAGGAGAGGTGCGCATAACATAATGTTAGGGTCTCGCTTTAGTTTGTGCCATTCGCGCTTGCACTTCAAAAGGCGATATTCGGGAATAAACATGAACGAATACAAGCAATGAAACTGTAGTCGTAGTTGTGTGTTCTTCTAAAGAGCGTTGAGAGTAGTTTGCCTGATTTGATTGCTGGTCCCGCACAAAGCACAAAGCGACGCTTTCCCGCTATACAACAGCGTATGGTGGAGAAGAGAAAGTAGTAGAATGCAGAGAAGATAGGAGAAGGAAAGAGTGCTGTTGGTTGGCGACACATATCTGTTACTCGCTGAGCGCACTGAAATTTTCCACAGAGATGCAGCTACGTGGCGAAAGCATGCTTTTAAAAGTTCAGCGTGCATGATTACCTATACACGAACTCAACTCAGTTACGTCAGGGCGCGGTGGTGGAGCGTCGAGCGCGCTTCCGGTCTTGGGCTGTGAGCGGAAATCACCATACGAGACGTGCATTCCTGAATTGTTTTGAAAGAAACCAGACAAAAACCTGCCTTCTCGTCAAAACGTCGCAACTGGGGCTGCACCAAAAGAGTCGAGAAAGGTTTGACGGCCAGTTTTCATGTGCTCGGTTCGTCCGAGAACGTGGATATGTGCCGTGAAAAGGAAAACCACGCCGTCGGACCACGATTGCTTGGGCGGGAAGCACTTTGGGTTTAATTTACGGATACTTCTGGTCATCAAATTTGTTTGTTTTGTTCCAACATGAACGCAGGAAAAACCGTCAAGTTGTATATACGGACCACCTGCAGACTACGTTCATTCCGTCTTCAAATTCAAACGGCCCCTTCATCGTTCGAACTGTCATATGCTCTTTCAAACGTTTCCGCTTGTCGTCCGCTCCTTCTGCCGACACCGGCCCTTAGACCAAACGTTGGCCCGGTAATTGCGATAAGAAGTAAGTTCAGGCCTCAAAAGCCTTTTAAGTTTGAAGGTTGGTTGGGGTAAGCAGGCTCGGTGTAAACAGCGGATACAAAGAGATGCTGATCGTTGTTACCAGGGGCCATCATCGACTTGTTATTCCTGATTCACTTGGTCCGAGCCTGCTTGCGATTTTCAGTAACGACGCTGACCATCTCAGCTACAGTTCACGCTTTTGCAGCCCGACCGACGTCGGGACTGAAAATTGCGAGCGGAATCTCATCATGCGAATCAGGCGTCCGAGCTGAATGAATCACCGCATGTCACATTATTCACGCGAAGTTTTCCGGTGTAACGAGCCTCGGTAATTTTGCTGAGGCTGCGCAAGTAGTCAGAAATTGACAGGAAGACGTAGAGTCAACAATTCCAACGCGAAAAAGAGCATGGGGACTCACACCGATGCCGACAACATTGTATTTCGATGGTTTGTTTATGGGCGAAGGCGAGCTTCTTGCCCGCACTCCATCGCGCATGCGCGGTGCCGGTGGCGTCCGCTAGGCCCGCTTCGATTTGTTTGTAAACATGAGTTGGTCTATATAGATCCGGGCTGAAAATAAAACTATAATTTATTTCTCCAGACCAAACTAAATTTTTCAGTAAAATAAAAAAGGAAAATAAAGGCGCCAAGGAAGACGTTTTGTTGCGTTTGTCTTGACACAACATTGGTTGTAGAGGAAAGGAGTATAATGTTTCCAGTCTCTCGCGATTTTGCCAAATTAAACGCATCGTCGCCCCAAACTGATGGTTTTAGTTTTGCGAGAAAGAAGCCTAATGGGGCACCTGACTAAACGTATGTCTTGTTCTATATCTACGTCAAAAAGTCAAATGTGATGTGTTTGGCAAGAGTCTGCCTTAAGAAGTCTTGTGGTGTCTCCGCTGTAGATATGTTCGCGCTCTGCTATCCCCAGGTGAGCGGCAATTTTATTAGTGTTATCTTGCTGGGGTATTTAACGTGCATCCATCAGTAGTGATTTCACGAACGCATGCCGGGGTGGGGTTCAAACCCGGCAGTGATCTCCCATATCATTGCCTTACCCATGCTATCACATACGCCGAAACTTCGAAAGCATACGACCACAGCATTATTAAAGCCTCGGCAGGCAATGACGTGCTGAAGAAACCTATTTATGCAGTCTACTATAGACCGATCCCAACATGCGTTTGGCGCATGCGTGAGGCCGCAATAACTTTGGCCCACATCTAAAGTTAAGGCAGCTCGTGTTGTCCTGTGCTCCGCTCGCGCAGACCCGCAGCGGAGTTGTCGCACGAACAGAAAGACTGAAGTTTCCTCGATGAATGGCTTCAGTTGGGGCGTAACAAAGCTGGCTGGCGAGATAGGTTTATTAAAGAGACTGCATCATAAGACGACTTTCCTTCTATACAACCTAAATTAAAATGAAAAAGCGGAGCTGAGTTTCTTCGGTGCTTCATCGCATATTACGCCAAAAAGCAGACGCAGTGCCTGTCTTCTACGAAGGCTTGCTCTCTATCCCCATCCAAATGTCGTTGTTTATCGTCCGGCGTCTCCCACGCCGAGCACTCTGCACGTCGCTGCTTCTGTCTTCGTTTTCATCCCGACCCTTCCTTTCGACTGGCATTGTGCAGCGCGGTATGTACAGTTTTGCAGATACTAAATAGCTCCACGCGAACGGGCGTTTTTTTTTTTTTAGGAGCGCTTGACTGGTGGTTTACGTTCGAACTAGCGCTGACGTCAGGACTCGTCCATGTGGAGCAGATAAGGGGGAGCCTATCAACGCGAACTGCCGTTATCATCTGCCGTTTCGCGAGTCCTCTCACCCTTTCAATCAGACCGCGGTGACAGAGACGCAGATGATAATGGCTGTTCGCGTTGATAGGCTCCCCCTATCCGCTACACATGGACGAGTCCAGACGTCAGCGCTAGTTCGAACGTAAGCCACCAGTCAAGCGCTCCTCAGAAAAAAACGCCCGCTCGCGTGGAGCTATTTAGTATCTGCAAGACTGTCCTTCCAGTGAGCGCCTCGCCCCACGACCCACGCATGTGAGCGATAAGAAGAGGAGAGGGACACGCGTGCCTCCCTCTCCCGCGCATGCGTTTCCGTGTGACCACCGGAATTCTTCAGCCGGCGGAGGAGTGACCTAAATAATTGCTACTACCGCATTTGAAAATTGCGCTTGTGATTCGGTTTCGGCAAACTGTCACAACCGAAAGCCGCGTTAAAAAGCGGGTAACATGAGAGAGAAAAAAATCTAAAATAATGAGCGCTTACAAATGTTGTCTCGTTCAGTCGATACCCGCATATAGGGCATCCGAATATACCGTATTTACTCGAGTAATAGCCGCACTATTTATGAACAAGGCCCTTGCGTCTACTTTACCGCAGAACACATATACAGCCAATCATTGCGTGGCGCATAAATAACATAGCAAATAACCAGATCGAGAACACGATTCTCCATACAAATGCAAATCTACACAGATGGTATCTTCGCGCGAAGACGTTATCTCTGTCCTGTAAACCGCTGAAATCATGCTGTCGATAGCGGTGATTGGCAAGCCGCGTGCTCCGCGGAAAAGCCAACCCTCAGGTTTTCTCATAAGCAGTGCGGCTATTACTCGAGTAAATACAGTAAACATCGATATGGGATGCGTAAACATCGTGGTACTCTTTGACTGCTTAGTTCGAGGAAAGGATCCTGGCTGACCCAATGGGCTACGTGCACGTCGAGATCATGTTGCCATCGTTTCGCAACCGAAATGAAAGGTGAAACTTCCCATGTATTCCTGTATTTTCTTTTACCAAGAATTGTGTACGTCTCCCAATCATTCTGATAAATCCAGTGAGCACATGCGAGTTTAGTGCGTTTAGCTCATTCGAAACCCCCAAAACCACACCGATAACCTACAATAACATATCATAATGAGCGCATAATGCATGCACACATTCTGCGCGCCCCAGGGTTAACAGAGTCAGACAATTTTGATGTTTGGTCGCTACCAAGGATGTCGATGTCTTTAGGGGCTGTTTTTGCTTGTAAATAGTGCGTGCTAACCGCGCTGTTTTTTTTTTTCCTTTGAGCATGTGCACAGTAAAGGTATTTCTTGGAATTACATTTTTTTAAATATAATTATCCCACAATCTCGCATCAGTGCGCGTCGCACTCGCAGATAAGATAGCTGTCTAAATGGCCATTAACCTTCTAATATGTCTGTGCACCTGCATAATGTGCATATGTCTAATATTACTATAAATAATTCCAATGTGTAGATAGGTAACTGTTCCAATCGAATTAAATGAGGAAATTGATAAAAATCTTAACGCGGCGGAACCAGGTTCGGCGGGGTCGGGAAGTGGTATAGCGCGTGTAGCTCACCAAACAGGTAATCCGGAGAAAAAAAAATTTGTCTCCGTTACGTTGCGGTTTTTGTCATTTTTCTAGCTTAATTCATTCCGAAAAGGTTACCTATATGGGCATCTGGATTATTTCCTCAAACACCTCAAAACAGACGATGATAATGATTTTAAAGATGACAACATGTATAGCTATAAAGATTAATGAGCTGTACTCTCGAGAGACCCTGAAAAGACAACGAAGCTAATCTAAATATGCGGATGAACGAAGCACACTCCCTATAAGGAGTATTCACTGGGCGCCATATTTGTGGGTGCTGTTTAGAGCGCATCCTTAGAACGAGCCCACATAAATAGGCTGCTAAGACCGGCAATTTTGAGGGTGCGGAATGCACGTTACAAAAGAACTGTGGAAGCGGACCAACAGCACGCGCTCCGCAGTCGCGCACACAGCTATGGCCGCCAGTGAATACTTCCTATACAGCCGTATACAACAACGCGCGGTCGTGACGTCACGCGGCAGTGGTGGCGCTGCTATCGGCAGGGCGAATGCACATACGTTCCACTTGACGCGGTTCCTGCGCACGCGCAGTGCCCACACCTTGCATGGGAACTGCGCGTTCGCCTATGCATCTCGTCTGGGCTTATTCGTAAATAGCGCGTTGACTTATAGTTTGTACTTTAAGTAAATACAGCTGAGAATATTTTCTTGACATTTATAACCCATGGGACACGCGTTGTTGTTTCTTCTCCGCGCAAAGGCAGTCGCAAAAAAAAAAAACAATTTGTGGAGAACGAATACCGTTGACTCCCTCAACTTGCTGTCAGGACAAGCGGACACGTGATCTGGATTCGATTATATGCCGCCAATGTTTTTTCACATAGCCACGCGCTGGACTTGGCAGAGCACAGGCCGCGTGCTCAGTTTCACGCATTACTAGAGAGTTTTAGTAGATCGTGTTTTCAGGCCACGCTTTTTGTAGAGGAGCTCGCCCTGCCACTTCGACGCATGCTCTGAAGCGCGCGCCCCGGTTGCGGGCCTTTGAAAACAATCTACAAAAACTCCCTACTGTTAGCGGCGAAATGTTTTGGTGGTGCCCTCAATGGTTCCCTCTCGTGACGTCATTACCTCGCGAACAACAAGTTCGATGGTGTTTGTAATGAGCATGGTGGAAGCTTGAAATCACTGCGCTCTGCAACCACCTCCAACACCGTCAAAATTGAAGTTCCTCTTTTCCTCTTATTTCCGTCATAGAGAAATTATTTGCTGACGTCAGCATTCGGCCAATCGCGGAAGGCCGACCACAGCGACGATTTAGCACGCACACGTCACCAATACTCCGTTTCACCTTATGCTGTACCGCAGGTATACAGTTGCCTACCGCAGCGAAGGTTAGAAGCCCGAGCTCACAGTGTTGGCAGCTGCCCTAATGCACGAGAGCTTGTGCCGCCGAGATGTGCCCTAGAGCAAGAAGCTCGCGTTTGTAGCCTTTCCTGCGGTACATCATGAGGTAATATAGAGTATAAGGTTCGGCTATTCCCGTCACTCCAGCGATTGGGGCACGAGCCGCTACCTGAATGCAAGACGAAGCATTGCTTTTCACGAGACAAAATCGAATGCCCACGCAGTGTTCGCGTTCACTGCGTGAGTCGCATTTAAATATCGTCACAGCTTGGATCGCAAAGCTCGATGACGCAGTCTCGGGTATCGCATTGTTGACATTGTTCTCGCAGCTGCGTCATCAAGTTTTGCGAAGGAGAAGCTGAAAGAAAAGGGGCCCCTTTTATTTTGGAATTACACGGCGACGAAGACGCTTATTGGTCAGTCGTGTTGCGTTCGAGTATAATTGGGTCACACTATAGTGCCAGTCGGTTTATGTAAATTGAGAAATATTCCTACCCGATATCGTTGCATGGCCTTTAAGAATAGACCTTTCGCTAAACTACCCAAGCACTAAATGAAATGCTGGGAACATAGGTACACGCGCTGCTCGCCGTTTTGTATAAAAATATTCGAAGTAAATAACCAAAATAAAGCGTTGTGGAATGCACGTGCAAAGTTTCATTAGTTCGAGATTTTTACTTTGCATTAATTACTGCTGCAGACGCCAGCACGTACAGTGCGTGTACCTACGTTCCCAGCATTCTCTTTTGTGCTTGTGCAAGAGGTCTATTCAGTCCTTCTCAATTGTGCGAGCGTTCTGTCTTGGCTAACACATTGTCGCATGCGCAGTCAAAACCCGGCGGACGGCAGCCGCGCGTGCTGGAGGCGGAGCTTCAACGCAGTTCTGGTCACCGGCTAGACTCGTTTACACCTCCAGAACCGTAGTAAAAAAAAGAAAAAAAAAAAGACTGGCTCCTCGAGGAGCATTGCTTATTTCCCTTTTTATGTAGAGTATTAAGATATGGGTAGGTGCATTTTACACTCTCTACATATGTTACTTTATCAAGTCGTAGAAGCTTCCAACGGCCAAAGCAGCGCTTACTCCTCCGACAACCAAATCCTGTAAGAACTTCTTCGTGCGGCGTATGAACAATGTACAAAACTTCCTTTTTTCTTGAGGTGAAAACGAGTATAGACCCCGCGGCTCGCTAGCACTCTATAGGGTTTGTCTTTTTGCAACGTTTTGGACGGGATATTCTGGAAACACTGTATAGTGACCTGGTCCTTCCGCGCCTCGAATACTGCTCCTCCATCTGGAGCCCTAATCAGCAACATCACATGGAGACCCTGGAGGGTGTTGAGCGCCGCGCCACGCGGTGCTGGTATTCGCGACTCCAACTAACTATAGGTGGCGCCACTCATTTTCCAAGATGGCGGGTTTAGTGAGGGTCAGAGATGCGTGCCGCTGTTGAGCCTGTCTAGTGTGCTGGCTTCACTGAGCGACATAAATTATTTCTGGTAATACGAGGAAGCTATGGTGTTACGAGCGCATGTCACCTCTTTAACCTGAAAACAAGAACGATGTTTAGAGTATTATTTACGGAAGGATGCGCGTTTTAATTCTGGAGCGAAACCGAAACTTACCTCTATTTTGGATTTAATTTCTCGATATAGGTCTTAATTTCCGATTCTTTCATGACTCAAGATGTGTCTCACATCGTAATTATTTACTTAGAAAAGTTGTTCGCGGAAACTTTATTTTGTGACATACATGTTCGATCCAGGCTGATATTTGTAGTTGTTGAAAAAATCAGTGCTGATATTTGTGCGTAAGTACAGAACGAGCGGGTTGGTAGAGATAATTAAACTTGAGGAAGAAAACGAGAAGGGACGGACAAACACAAACTTGTTGTGTTTGTCCGTTTGTGTTTGTCCGTCCCTTCTCGTTTTCTTCCTCAAGTTTAAATATTTGTGCGTTCTCGCTGCCTTTTTCTCGCTCAGATAATTGTCATGGAAAATAATGAACTGCGGGCCTTTTAATGGTTTTTTGGTTGTTTAGATGATTAATTGGTTTAACATTATTTCCAGCACAAGAATAAGAGAATAATTCCAATTTTTACAATATGTCCACGAAACGCATAACTTAATAAACACTGCTCTCACTGCAACAACCCAAAGACGGGATCCGAGTCAGACAGCTGCACTCTAAAAAAAGCCCGTACGTCTGCTTTCCCACACAACACTCGGTCAGCCAGTCAGCGCAACTTATGGAGGCAGTTCAGCGAATGACGATGCCGAAACATATGTTTAGACCAGAAAACGTAGTCTGAGTTGTGACATTAAGCAATGCAAGCGTGACGTTTTGCATTGCTCAATGTCACAACTCAGACTACGTTTTCTGGTCTAAACATATGTTTCGGCATCGTCATTCGCTGAGCTGCCTCGCAAGCTGTAGCTGATTGGCTCTCCGCGTGTTGTGCGGGAAAGTAAACGCACGGGCTTTTTTTAGAGTGTGAAGTGTGTGTGTGTGTTTTATAGCACCGCGTGACGCGTAGGGCTTCATATTGCATCCAGTGTTTGACTGTTTGCCTATCTTGATAACGATGTCAGAGTTTTTCATATGCTAAAAAGAAAACAAAATTATACCTTTCTGGAAAGACTATTATGGTCAAGTAGCGTATTCTCGTGATCTTGGCGTTAATTGGAGGCATACATTGCCGCGATTTATATTAATGATAATAAAATTGAAATTCACATATTTGAATAAGTAATTTTTCAAGCTCTAATATAATTTGTTGCTTATGATCTAATTTTAAATGCTCGAAGAAATATGACAATTAAGTGTGCTAATTATCATGACTGGTGCCAATTGCAGCATTTTTAATTACAAATAAAATAAAAATAGTCTAAAATCAATAAAAACATTCTAGCTAATGTGAGAAATTCATATAAAATTATATTAATTCTGGGTAAAGTATATCAAAGTCGCGACTTTCGACAATCGGCGAAACGTCCAAAATCGCCGCCAATATACTTCCAGACCAAATGCCCAAAAGTAAAAAAAAAAAAAAACACTTTTTTTAATTATTAGTTTGATTATAACATTTATTTTCTTTTGTATTTGCTCGCCGTCGTTTTGCCAACCTCAGCCTTTCCAGTTCGAAGGAACGCCTACCTGCTTGCACGTCTGCTCACTGCAGCACGTTTCGTTGGCATTGGAAGCCGGTGAAACAGTAGTGAGTTTTAGTATTGCATATACGAGCGAAGGCAAGCGCTGTGTGTTTGCGTTAGCTTTGCGTGTTCCACACTGTGCGTGCGCGGAGCCCGAAATTTCGGTTTTGGATGGCGCATGGCGATGAGGCGCACGCACAACGTGGGGCACGCAACTCTAGCGCTAACGCACACCGCTTGCGTTTGCTTCTATGCGCAATACTAGAACTCTTCAGTAATGTACAATCCCACACCGGCTGCAGCACTACGTTGGGACAGTGAAGAGTGTTGTTTGCATTCGGAAACGACATTTCGCGAGCCATGATCGCGAGCAGTTCCGCCATGCCCGCTTAGCAGAAGAATCGGGGGACCCTCACTAGAGCGCTTCCCGTTTCCGCCGCGGGAGGGCGAGCGGCGAGCTGGAGACGCGACTCAGACTACGATGCGCGTCTGCAGTCTCTCGGCTGGCATCGGCTGAGCCATCGTCGCATAGTACGAATCCGCCTCCAGCCATGGCTACCGGGCCCCCTATTCATGGCCGGATCCCGTCGGTTCCATGGATCTCGAATCGCACAGGTCTCCCATTACCCCATCTTGCTCGGACTCGACGACACGAGGCCTCCCTCTTCCCACCGGGCACACCTCTCTCATCCTGGGCGCCTGCCTTTGTTGCAGACCACTGACGACCTTAGCGGTTTCTCCAGAAGTCTATCGCACGCATGCTCTTCTGCACCTATATAGTCACATCGTTCCTTCCACTTGTAAATGTATTCCTTTTTCACTTCTAAATCATTTCGTTCTTCTTTATTCTTCATTTTGCTTGTATTTCCTCGTGTGCTCTGCGAGGTTGGCTGGCGCCCCTGCGTAAGGGGTATATGTATACCTTGCGCTTGTCCTGCACGCCTCCTGCGTTCCCCCTTTCTTTTGTGCAAATAAAAGATTGATTGATTGAACTTATGATCTGAGATCAGTGTACGGTAATTCGGCACCAAAACGAACGCCCACGGGCACAATGGAACTTCATCCGTCCGCGGTTTGAACTTCGTGACGAGTCGTTACCAAAGCTCACCCAGACGGTTCGCACAGGGGACGCAGTTCATATAACGCCGACTTTTATGTACACCCCATGGGCGCCTCCACAAAGCACATAACTGCTCACCTTATCGGTGAGGTTGAAGTGCTGACACTGCGACGCCCAATTATGTTATTTTTTTCGGAATATGCTCGCGCATATTGAAGAGACTGGGAAGTTTTCTTTTTATTTTGCTAAAATAAAGTTCAGACGAAACCCATGGTGTTCATAGTAAATTAGACGTAAGTTAGTTTTTAGCTTCACGCCAATGTAAAAACAAAAAAATCATTATTTTTTGAAAATAATTATATCAATCATATTTATTTGATTTAAATCAAATTAATATGGTTTAAATTACTCTGACTCAAAAATTGTCGTTCCTTACCACTAGATGTATTTTTCAACATGACAGATTGAGTGTTCAATTCGTCCCATCACTGAGTGATAACAATGCGGAAGAAAGAATTACGGTAAATGTAAAGTACAGTTTAATTAACAACTTGTTATTGACGTAATCTCCGCCATACTAAAACAAAAATAGCTTGACTCTTTTTAGTTAGAAAAAAAGCTTTATTTGATTTTTCTTTCGCGTTTCGACTCGATTGCAAAAGGAAATTAATTTTCTTTTAGTTTTTGTTCCTTTCTTGCGTTTTGATTTTGTTGCAATATGACGTTACATAGCTGACGAATTAAGTTTGAGGCAGAAATCCAGCCCCCCCCCCCCCCCCCCCGAATCGCTCAGAGGAGAACTTCTTTGTGCTCGTGTTCAGCCTCATATAGATCTTTCTTGCTCGATGATCAACTGATGGACGAACGGTGAATAAAAATATTCTCGTGATAATTTTTGCGGGAAAGATTTTATTTAAATCACCATAGCAATACTGTCCTCTCTCTCTCAAATATATATATATATATATATATATATATATATATATATATATATATATATATATATATATATATATATATATATATATATATATTGTTTTTGTGTTTTTTTCTCTTTAATTTTACAGCAGAAATCTTTTTATTTTATTTCTGACTATGCGGGATATGAAGGTAGTAAAACACTCGAAATCAATATCTTTTCATGGCCATTGTAGCCGTTCCGACGCTCGTTTCGTAGCTTCATCCTGACAACACTTTACTTCCGAAGGCTGTTTCGTCTACGTTGACAAATCGCATCATCGTCCCTCCGAATATTTCGCGAACGAACCACATCCCCACGGTGACTTTCGCCACCGATATAGCCATCTATTTACCGCCGCGAACGACGCTCGCTCAACTTTCTCTCTCTAATATAGAACACGTGGCAAAGCCAAAGAGCCCGGTCGCATTGTTCCCGTCCATCGAAACAATCCCTCTATAAAAAAAGATAGTTTCTGCGCCGGGATACACGGTATTTCTTTTCTCGCGGACGGCATTCTGCGACCGCCATAACACGTGTCCCAACCCCTCGCTCAACTCGAAGCGTATACGCTCACCCCTCCACGAAGAGAAGCGCGACCGAACGGGACTTGAACCATGACCCCCCCCCCCCCCTCTCCCGACCCGCGCCCCGCACGCGTCTGGGGTTCGGGTCCCGGGAGTTTGGGGAGAGCGAGCGTGCACGTCGGCTGGCTCGTCCGCTCGAGTCGCAATTACGAGGATGGGTGACCCGCCATGAATCAGGTGGCTCACACGGCTGGCATGCGCAAGTTCGCATTCCATCGTGTCGCGATCCGGTCCCCGCTGTTATTGCAACTCTCCCCTCGGGGTTCGGGGCCCTCCGGGGGCCTACGAGGGACGCCGAGACAGGGACGGGTGGGGGGAAGGGGCGTGCGCTAATCCAATAACGGGGATCATCTTCGTCGCGCGAGGGGGCCGACTGACTGCCCGCGCGGGATGCCCTCGGGTGACGCTGCTGCCGCGCGCTTTGGCGCAGCTTCGTGCGGGGACGAACACGCGCTGGCCCGGTGTGTCGTCCCACAACGGCTCGCTCTTCTCGCGCGAGTCAAGTGCGTGTTCGTCGCCCACTTCAGCGCCGTTTACGCACGTGTTTCCTCTCGGAGCGCATCGAAGACACCTTACGTCCGACCCCTGCGGACGAGCCGTTCCAGCCAATCCAGCTTTGTAAATGTAGTACGTGATACGCCCTCCGCACATCACTGCGCCCCCTCTTCAAGTCACGTAACACTCACACGGCCTGGGATTGGCTCCGATGGCTCGTAGCAGCCGTTGCGGCCGGTACCCAAGGGTACCGGCCGCAACGAGGGGGGGGGGTAAAGCAGCTTATACGGGACTTCAAAAATCGCAAACATGAAAAAGAAAAAATGAAATGGAAAGCGGTGGAGTTTACATATGGAGCCAACAATGAGCACGAGGATATAGGCCCCAAGAAATATCTAATTTGAATCGGCGGTGGACCTTTGACGCGCATCCCAAATTTCGATTTCACGTTGCTTGTTGGTGACTTTGTGCACGTGTGTTTGAACCTGTTCCCAGGGCCCGGCTTCGTGTTTCATCAACTAGAGGCAATAGACAGATACGATGCTTGCGCGACGTGTTGCAAGCCGTTTTGAAAAGAACAGCCCATGACTATGAGCGGCAAATATGTGTCCGTCCCTGTGTGAAAGGGGAAAGTGCCCCGAGTAGGGAGTTGTGCAATTCGGACATTTCGGTGCACGCAGCAGAAACAATCACATTCAAAGATAAAAATGCGAGGAATTCTTTAGACTAGTTTTAATTCATAGAATGAATGAACAGGACCCCTACTCCCAGAAATATGCCCGTACGTCCGTCTGTCCTCCCGAGGCGCGTAGGTGGCAGGACATGTGAGCAAAACCGGGTTGATTTTCTCGGTAACACAAGCAATACAATGCGCACGAGCGCTTAGTTTAAGTTAAATCAACATGCACTCATTCTCCGCCAGCAGTCGAACCCAGAACCTCTCGTTTCGCTGCCTGTTGCCCTACCTTTGGATGCCTTACACCTCCCACTACATGTCGTAACCACACCTCAACACTCCGATGTAGTGCATGGTGACGTGGGTGATGACAATTTATGAACAATATGTTGTTCATTCCTCGAAACGACATTTTAATGTCTTCTAAACAAATTTATATGATCGCACTTTAATTATTACAATTCATTGTAGAGCCTCGGAGATAAAGATCGTTGTAAATTTTATTAAAGCTTGTCATAGTTTATGATACTGGAGAAAGGAAACACAACAGACGCTGTGGTATTCGATACAAACCACTTAAGTGTACATATATAGCAAATATTTGAGTGGTTCTCTGGAAAAGGCACTGCTGGAGAGAATTTTGACAGAAGGTTAGAAATTTGCATATTTCCGAATTTCTAGCAATACTACTTATAAAACCCTAAGACAAGGGTTTTATAAGTATTTTATAAGTGTGACCGTTCAGCAGTTAGCCTGCGCTATTATCCCTTTTTTCAGTTCTAACCATACGGACGTCGTTTTGAATGCCAAGGTCGATAACCGTTTTTCAGGAAATGGTGGGAACCGTTTGACGTCGATGTCACACTACTCTTATACATGACGTAGAGCAAGAATCAACCCTATTCAGTTGTCTCTTGCTCCTGAAATTCCAACAATTGTTGCACCGCAATCCTTTCCGCAATAACGCCTTTACACAATGGGCGCTCCTGGTGAAGTCATCTCATGGCCAAGAAAGTGATAGTTTATCAGCTTGAACGTCATCTTTACTTCCCAGATTCGTCCACTGCTGACTTCACGCTCTTTCCCAAGCTGAAAATGACTCTGTGACAGGAATGCCTTTTGAAGGCGTTGGGGACAACCAACGCGTTGTGTCCGCGGAACTTGCTGGACGTTTCAACCGCCGTGTTTCAACGAGCCTTGCGTCATTCGTACCAGCAATTTGTACGAGGTGTGTAGAGCTCGGAGGGAATTACGTCGAAAGAAGCCTTATTTTCCCTTCAGGTATGTGCGTCGACCCTCATTTAACTCGTCCGAGAATTCGATTGACAGGCCGAGTCCACGCATGCAAACACCTAACCAAATCAAGAAGAGCGTTCGTCGTGCATTGGCGCTTACGAAAGCCGAGGCGGCGGCTGTGGGGTGCATGTCGCCATGGAGTCGTGGTCGCGAGGCCCGACTCGAAGTGGCCCACACACAGCGCGCGGCCGCGCACGGCGAGCGTGTCCCAGCGCCCCGTGTCTTCCGGATTGGCCTCCGTGGCGGATCGATCTCCGCGAAGGCAACTTTCGGCGGTGCCAGCGGGCGGGACCCCGTCGCGCAGCGGGCATGGCGTCGGCCACCCCAGCCTCCCGTGCTGGGCGCCGCAGCTGTCCGGCTCTGTCCCCCGCGTCACCCCGGGCCGCCGCCGTGGGAACCGGCCACGAGCCCCAGGCAGCAATCAGCGCTGCGGTCGGACCCTAAACACCCGACTGATTGGTTGCCATAAAAGTGGCGACCAAACCCCCCGGCTAATTGCCGCGCGGAGGGACCGTCCACAATGGGCGCCCCGCTGCCGGCCAATTTGCGCGCACTCTGTGCTCGTTATAGGAAGCACTTGGCGGCCGGACCGCCCCGGGCTGGGGGCGACCGCTGCTCCTTGTCCGCCCGGCTCGCCCGCCTTTCGTCGGGGTGCCGGAGAGGGTGGCGGGGGCTCTTTGGTCGAAACTCCTCCGTATCGACGTCTGGCTTCTTCGTTTTTCCGTGTGTGTGTGTGTGTAAAAGAAAGAAAGGGAGGGGTGGGGGGGGGGGGGTGACGTAGACAAGACGATGGCGGTGGTTCTTGCTGCGGTGCTGTCGGGTCGAAGGAGACAGCGGCGGCCTTTCTTTTTCCCTTCTTTTCTCACACAGCTCGAAATGGCCTTTGGTCGTTGTTTACTGGATCGTTTGCGTCCGCGATAAGAAAGAAACGAGGCTTCCCCGTTGCGAAAGGTCCAAGATGGCGGGTGGCCCCGCGAGTAAAGTCGGGTGTACAGAGGGAATCCGTTTCCCTCGCTTTCGAGGGAAGGAGCCCCGATCCGGTTCGGCCGCTGTCTCCAAGCCGAGCGACCAACATCAGAGCAGCGGTCCGGTTGCACAGCGACCGGGAAGGCAGCCGACGGGATCCCGGGGAATCGATTAAGCCGAGTCACTTAATCCGCACACGCTCTCTCGCAGATGGAACGGAGAGGCGCCCGGTACGCTCGAGCGGGATGCTCCGACCAGAGGAGCATCCCCCGTCTTTCGTCGGCTGTCAGCGAAGCCCATTTCCGCGGAAGGCGAGACGAGGCCGGTTCCCGAATTGCCCCTTCTCCCCTCGCGTCCCTTCCCTCATTTCCCGATCCCGGCGGGCTGCAGTGTTTTTTTTTTTTTTTTTTTTTGCTCCTGACGATTTTGGTTGCGACGGGGACGCCGCGCGGTAACGGGCCCTGATGGATATCTACGTCAGCCGACTAAATTCCGCGCGTGTGACAGTTAATTGAAAGCGATCCCGCTTTCCGTCCGCGGCTCCACAGAAGCGGGGTTGGCCCGCGCGAGCGTGCTTCGGCCCCGTGTCGAGCGAGTGCGACGGCGGGCCCTTCGGTCGAATCGCGGAGAAATCCACGCGTTGGTCGAGATTTGTCTGACGGACCGGTTAAGAAACTTGATTTGATGTGCATAGACGTACGATAGGTGCGCATCAGCTCTAATGAGGATAGATATGCGCCTCCGAGGGATCCGGAAATTTCGGTGTAGGAAGTTTCGGTGCACGGACGTTTCGGTTTGCAGACGTTTCGGTGTGCGGACGTTTAGGTTTGCAGACGTTTTGGTGTGCGGACGTTTCGGTTTGCAGACGTTTTGGTGTGCAGATATTTTGGTGACCACAGACATTCCGGTGTAAACGTGATTTGTGTTTGGGAATGTATACTTGAACCTCCAGCAGACATTGCAGACCTTAGTAAATTTTAATATTTTGATGCATGAAATAGACAAGATGGATTGATAGGAATTGCAGATTTCTCTTAATTTATCTGTCTAGAGTCGACGTGTTTTCTGACATACAGTCAATCGCAAGGGTAGTGGATAGTGAGGAGAAACTTGCGTTTGTCGAAGATGCGGTAGGACGCATGGAAAAATTGATGGGAAACGCGTATCCCATTGATAGGAGGAATTTCAAGGATGTGAGAGCGGTGAAACAAGAGTTAGAAAGGAGTTCGTTAAAACTGTTGCAGACAGATAAAACAGGAAGGTTTGCAGTTTTGCCTGTACAGGCCTTTCAGAAGAAGTCGGAGGAAGCGTTGGGGTCATTGTTTAATGAATGGAAGGGAAATATTGGGAAGCTGAGGAAGAGCATTTGCGAGGTTTTTCTGGAGGAAAGCATGGAAGAGGTAGCGAAAAGCGTTTTGAAACCGTTGCGTTCAACGCTCAACCTAAAATTCTTTTTGAAGGATCACAAGATTGAAATGCCCCTGCGTACCGTTGTTAATGAAAATGGGACGTGGCAGAAGGTGGTTTCATGCTTCTTACAGCGGGGTTTGAAGTTAGCTAACTTGGAAAAGTCAATTGCCTTAAAGAACTCTAGTGAGTTGATTGAGGTAATGGAAAAGTTTCACGGAAGGAAGTGCGCGATATTATCCATGGACATCAAGGACCTTTATTACTCTTTAGAGAAAAGCAGACTAATGAATAGAGTGAGGATTGCCTTGGAAGGGAACCTTATTAAGTTTCAATCAGGAACAGGATTAGCGGTGGATAGTTTTCTTTCGGTGCTAGACCTTTATTTAAAGTCGACGGTATTGGAATACGAAGGTCGCAAATTTGTGCAAAAGAGGGAGTCTGTATAGGTTCGTCTGTAGCGCCTTTGTTAGCGGAAATTTACTTAAACACGGTGGACCAGCAAGTGTATGACAGGATAGAAGAGTTGTCTCCGAAGTGTTTTGTGAAAAGATTTGTGGATGATATCTTAGTTTGCTCTGTTCAGGAAGGGTTGGACCAAGTTTTAGAACAAGTAATAAGGTCAGCGGCGCCAGAGTTGAGATTCACGGTAGAGAGGCCAAGGGGCGAGGTCCTGCAGTTTCTCGACCTGCGTTTACATTTGGAACGAGGTCTTTGTTGGGAGTATGGGAAGGTAAACCCAAAACCGGTTTTGTCAAAGAGTAGCTGTCACTCGAAAAATGTAAAAGCCGGGGTAGTCAGATCGTTGATTAGTAATGCTTTGGTGAGATCATGCATGCATTTCGGACCGGAGGCACTAAAAAACCAGTGGGACAGACTGGTAATGGCAGGATATGGGGAAGTGTACATCAAAAGGCAGATTGCCCTACAGTGCAGGGAGAAAAAGAGGGCGACGCAAGAAATCAGGAATAGGTACGCTGTGGTTCCGTATTGTCACGAGGTGTCCCACAATCTTAGAGCATGTGCGAAAAAATATGGCGTGGATGTCGTGTTCAGCACGGATTTTAGGTTAGATAGATTGACACCTTTTGAAACGGTTCAGAGGGGCTGTCAGAAGGCGCATAGGGAAAAGTCGGTGCCGTGTAGCGTAGGCGTGGTGTATGAGATTCCTTTGGCGTGTGGTTTTAAGTATGTGGGCCAAACCTCTCGGTGTTTGAACGAACGTTTAACAGAGCATAAAAGGAATGTAAAAAATAATGCAGCAAATTCGGAGTTGGCTAAGCATCTGGAGGAGTGTAGAAACTGCACAACGGATTGGTCTGGAACGGATGTAGTTGTTAAGGAGAGCAACGATGTTAAAAGGGTGGTAAGAGAAACAATTAGGATTAGATCGTTGGGAAATTGCATTAGTCAACCTTCCATGCAAATAGGGAACCGCTGCAGGCAATTTTTACAGTTTTAAGAGTTTTTTTGTTTTTGTATTGTTTGTGGGGGTTATTTTGGAGGTGACCTGTTTTGAGTGGGATGTGGGTGTGGGCTGTGGTCCTGTGTATTATGAAGACACAAAGGCGTTGTTTGAAGTCTGTGTGTGCCATATCGTCTGCTAGAACATTTCACTTGGAAACGTTGGAAGTGTCCGTCTGGTGTGTATTGTTTGTGGGGTTATTTTGGAGGTGACCTGTGTTGAGTGGGATGTGGGTGTGGGCTGTTGTCCTGTGTATTGTGAGGACACAAAGGCGTTGATTGAAGTCTTTGTGTGCCATATCGTCTGATAGAACATTTCACTTGGAAACGTTGGAAGTGGCCGCTTCTTTTGTGATAGTGTGGAACTTGTAAAGTCTCGGTGCAGAGGACAAGGTCGTTTGTGATTGGTTGGTGACGACGAGAATGGACTATATAAGAGGAGGTTGTTGAAATAAACTAGTAGCTGAGTTTGAGACCTGTCTGTTTTTCTGTCACTTTTGCTCTTCTAAAAACCCCCCAGTCTCAGGGTAAACGACGAAATGGTTGACTTCCACCAGCTAGCCTGTACTATGACTCTTTTTTAGAAATAGAGACTTCAGCAAATAAAATTAATTGCGACTCCGATCCAACAGTTATATAATCAAAGTCATTTTAATTCGCGTAAATGTATCTGAATACAATTAACTGTGAAGGCAGTCATTATAAGAGGCTAAACAATCGATGCATTTTACAAATGCAGCGTGTTTTAATGCGAATAGCATTCTTTAGATACTTCACGCACTTTTCGTCTATGTATCTATCTATCCTATCTATCTATCTGGCTATCTAACCTCTTACGCCGCGGGTCGATAAATAAATAAAAAAGACCGGCGCCGGCGGATTCGAACCGTTGACCCTTTGATCAGCAGGCAGACGCGCTAACCACAGAGCTATGAAGGCAGTCATTCAACGCACTCTAAACACCTGTTTATATCTTTACCATCGCGCGCGTTCCATGCACGAGGGCTCATTCCGCTCTCGTGAGGCCGAGCACGGCCGCTACATCACCCTCTCCCGAGCGCGGGAGAGGGTGATGCTAGCGGCCGTGCTAAGCCTCACGAGAGCGGAATGAGCCCTCGTGCATGGAACGCGCACTGTCACCGGCAGCTGTGACAGCGCTGTAAAGCGCGTCCTATGGTAAAGATATAAACAACCGTTTAAAGTACCGTTGGTTGAGACTAGCTGAGACGCCAGAAAGTCTGGTCGGTACCATTTTGAGTGTTTGTGCGTATGGCGCGTGCTTTGCTCGCCTTCCTAAGTGACACAAACGCACGTGCTGGGCTGCGGAGATAGTGCGCAGGGCTGTGAAAGTGTCAACAAATTTAGAATCGCCTCAAGAGTGGGCTGGCGTATCTAGAGTGTGCCGGCCACCTGACGAACGCGCATAACTCCGCACCGTTTGATGCTATTCGCATTAACGTAGATAATCATTCCCAAAGGATGGGTTCTGCTGATTTTTCTTTACGACAAGCATTGATGCAATTTAAGGGTAGAATAATGAAATGAGCTACAGGTTGGGTAAGGCAAAACGATGTCCTAAAAAAATCACCACATGTATACTGGAAACAGAGGGGCGAGCGGGGACAAGTAAATTGAAAATAATCTTTTAGTCATTCGATTAATAAACGTACCAAATAAAATAATCGTTATTTGCAGAGGCAATGAGGAAAGACATGCATACCAAGAGGACACACATGAAGATTTAAGTATAAGCAGTATAAGCAAATAGCTCTTTGCTACCTAGAAATCTTCGAACTTAGTCTCCGACAGGATGATGGTTTACCAACATTGATGAAGCTATATTTTTTTATTCATTTATTATTATTATTTTTTATTTCCAACACTACTAACCCCATTCGGGGTTGTTGCAAGGTGGTACAGTTTGAAATATTACAAGCAGAATAGAAAAATATTCAACACACAATTTGCAGGTCAATATTCAACGGAAATATAGAAATCAAGAATGAAAAATTAGTAAATTACTTCAATACAATAGATACATTGCACTTTTAAAACAGCATAAAATATTAGTTTATGATGAAATGTAGGCATCCACGTAATCAAGGAAGATTTCAATAGAAGAGGAATTAACAACATTTTGAGGCAGGTGGTTCCATTCGTTGATGGTTCGGGGAAAAAAAGAGAATTTAAAGCAGTTATTATGAGCGACGTCTTCCTCTCATAGAGCTTGCCATGGTTGTACTACGTGTTAATCGTTCTTGTATGGATAAGATAATTTTCTTGTGGTAGGTTAAAGTGATTTTTGGCAAATTTGTATAAAAATTTAAGCCTAGCTATTTTCGCTCTTTTTTCTAGAGGGAGGGCCAGTTGCCTGAAACGTTTAGAGGGAGGAGACGATGCCTACTATGTTTGTTGCATATAAGCCTCGCTTTGCCATTCTCTGAACTCTTTCTACCTAAGCTGATGCCGGACACTGTGTGGAGGAACCAGACTGACATTGGAGTACTCGAGCGTAGAACGTATTAAAGTTTTGTAGGCTAAGCTAGGTGAGTGGCAGGAGATGCAAATGCTAAGACACGTTCAAGGAAAGCTCAGTTTGTTTAAAGCTTTATTAGTTGTGGAGCGAGATGTGTGAGTCCCAACGCAAATTTTGACTTATTTTGAGGCTCGAGATGCTTGTATTCACCGACGTGTTCCAAGAGGGTTATTGCCTATCTGGTAAGGAAAGGAGTATTATTGTCGTTTGTTGGTTATAGTCATAAAGAAGCAGTTTTTATTCGAGTTTGTTTCCATCTTCCAATCCTGGCACCAGTTTATGATGTGCTGAAGCGCATTGTTTACGTTCAATCTGAGTCGTTTTGGAGTTGTTTGTTTGCGAGATAAAGTTTGCAATCATCAGCCGAGAGCGAACTTTACACGTTTCACATATCGTATGTTGGTACAAGTAAGTAATAGTATGCGACGGACGTTTAGAGGCAATAAAAAGGTAACCAGAATTTTGGAGGCTGGTGCACTACTCCTCGTTTTCGTCAGTGGGAACTGCCAAAGAAGCGCAGAGCTAAGCTTACTCTCTAGTTTCCACGCACGAGTCTGCATTTTAAGTTTAGCGCATGCAACTATGCGCCCGTTTCCGCGCTTCGCGGCGTCGGCGTTGCCTTTCGGCGTAACCGCGCTAAATTTAGCGGGAAATTGACGCCTACGTGACCTCAACACAAATTCGGATTTCAACACCAATTCCCCACTAAATTTAGCGGGGAATTGAGTTGCTATTTAAGTCACGTGACGTCAAATGTTCTCGCTTAAAATCTAGCGGAGAAACTGGATTTGTTCATAGGTGACTTGACACCAAGTCATGTGACGTCGCTTTCCCCCGCTAAATTTAGCTAGGTGAAACTGAATTGGTGTTGAGGTCAGGTGGCGTCAATTTTTTCGAGCATAAATTTAGCGGGGGAATTGGTGGAGGAGGGGCAAGGATATGGAGGAGGAGGATGGGAGGGTACGCAGGAGGGGGAGGTACGAAGTGAAGAGGAAAGCAGGAGGGAGGAGAAGGAGGGAGGAGGAGGAGGAAGAAAGGCAGGAGAGGTACGGAATGCACGTTGCACAGGACTGTGGAAGCTCGCCGTCAGCACGCGCTCAGCAGTCGCGCTCACAGCAATGGCCGCCAGTGAATGCTCCCTGTACTCCGTTTCGCACTCTTGCTATGAGCGAGCTTACACTTGTGGATTCGCGGATGGATCCCGCGCTGGCGGCCTAGCGGATTTTGGAGCCGGCTGGCGAAATCGCGACTCGTCGCTGGTGGAAAATCCGGATATGGGGACTGATCCGAATACTCTGGAGCGTATCCGCCCCCTGGTTCGCCGCTGTAAACGCACCATAATGGCGCGTTTACGCTGAAACGAGTTCACTACGGTGGATCGAGACGCAGTTTTATCGAAACACGTGTTATGAGGCGCGCTTACGCCTGAGAAGAAATCCGCGCTGTCGCGGGAGCCGGGTTGCTCCCGGCGGTGGCGGCGACGAGCGGGTTCTGTTCTTACATCTATTTCGTTCGAAGGCGGCGGCGGCGGCGCCGCTGCGGCAGCTGTTCTTGTAACATCCCGTCCAATATGACGAGAAGGCGCGAGGAGTTCCACCTCGGCTGTCTGTCTTTCTCGGGCGTTGGTGCTCTCCAGTCTCGCTGTTTTTGGCTCAGCAAGTAGACGTGAACTTCACGTTAACTGCATGCATCTCAAACGGGGAAAAAAAAAAAACACAGCGCGAGGTTGATGGTTGATTGCGCTGGTAGACGAAGAAGAGAAAATGAGAAGATGGGAACAAAAATTAATCCAAGCTTTCCTGTATACACAAAGTGGCTGACAGATGCGTAAGCATGCTTCATCTTTTTATCTACTAAACAAAGAACTTGTGTCTCTTGAGGGATGTGCTTGTGGATGAGCGATAGGAACCTTTATCAGTTGCATGTGTTTAGGCGATTGGGATCGATCTGTTTGACAATGATTCGTGTTTTATAAATCAGTTGGAAGTTGGCGCCTGTCCGTGTCGTACGTGTGTCTTTTTTCGTCCTGTTTTGTTCCGCGCCTTTTAACCTTTTAATCGACATGTACCAACTAGCCCGAACCAAAGTTTTATTGAAGAAGGAGATTTCGATGATTTTTCTCTTGTCTTCCCTGCTTGCGATGAAGGAGGAGGAGTAGCGAGCGCCGAAAAGGTATGCGCCGCCGTGGGCTGTGGTGGGTTCACCCATGCTTACGGGACCGCGGAAGGACACACAACAAGCTTCCTCCTTCCTCGTCTTCGCTCGTGTGACGAGGTATGGGGCGGATGAAGTGTCTTCGTTCCCAGCCATGCCAGCAACGCTGGATGTACTTCGATGCCGTCGACGCCATCGCCAAAAACAAACAGGAAGGAGGCGTACTTTCGCGCCGTACGCCGACGTCGCGCTGCGCAAGACGCTGCCGCTTCCGGTCAGCGACTTCCGCGACGAAGTAAGGTCCCGCACGCGTTTTCCGCCCAGCGTTTCGCCCCAGCGGCAAAGCGCAGGGCGGATTCGCTAGCGGATCCGCAAGTGTAAACGTGCCGTTAGGGAGTTTGGCGTGAGACCGTGTTTCCCTCTCCGCTGGCCGCATCCGCTACGAAGAAACCGCCACTGCGCCTGCGTGCCGAGTGGCTTTGGCCTGTGGGAAGTTCCGGGTAGCGGAGGAGCTTAGCGGAGGGGGAAACACGGTCTACTAAAACTCGCTATAAGTGAAGGGGCACGTTTCATCGAAGCTTGGTTTACAGAAAGCGAGAGCCTCAGTTTAGAGAAACGACGTTTATCGAAATAAGGGAAAGGATATATGATTCACTGAGGCGTGCGTAGCCGGGTGACACTCACGCCCTCGTGCGTTTGCGAGCCGTTGGGCCTACCGACGAAGCCCAACGGCTAGTGAATGCGCCAGGAGTTTTCGTGGATCGTTTTCCCCCGTCACGCTACGCTCTCCGCAACCCGCTACGATACCCAGGACTCTACAGTCAAGGCCATCGGCGCGCAGGCGCAGTAGCAGCCTTCGTTGGGCAACGGAGGGGAGACGCGGTCTACGAAAAGTCCTAATGGCAGTTGGGCTGCGTTGCGAAGACGCAGATGCGGTTCGCAGGCGGCCGTTCAGGCACACGAGAAGTGGTCGGCGGTTCTCGACGATCACGCGTGATACTGAGATTTGCGTTTGTAGCG
>JAZHYW010024343.1:0-42192 GCA_037355805.1 Ixodes ricinus | reverse complement strand
AGACTTATTCAGCGATGGTGAAATTAACAAGTGGAAATATAAACGTACCAAACGTTACACGTGCAACTTAGAAAAGGAAAACAAAATCGATGTCATGATAGAGCCACGTAACAATGAGACAAACGTGTTATAGTTTGTTGTCTGTGCAATTTTGCTTGCCAACCCATTCCATTCGTCTATGGCTTGCAGAAGCGGGGAAAATTTATACAAGTTAGTTTTTGCGAAGGGCATATGAACTATGTTGGGGTGATCATGACGAGGAAAGATACGGGGGGGGGGGGGGGTGGGATGACGTTATATTCGCGGAATTCAGTTGAAGAGTGAATGAGTTTATGGAAATAGCCTAGGAAGATATCTTCTCTGCTGAAGTGTTTGTAAGCCAATCGAGGCTTTAAGTTGTATGACGCTTACAGGTTCGTATTGTTTAAGTATGAATCGAGCTGCCCTGTTTTTAAGAGATTCTAGCCCTGTCATTTAAATACTTTTTACGGGTTCCAGAATTATAGATGCATACTCCAACCTTGGCCTAACCAGAGCAGTGTAGGCTAGTAGTTTTGTTTCTTTTGTTGCCATGTACTAATGTCTACTCATAAATTCTAAAGATTGATTTGCTCTTTTAAGAATGTAGTCTATATGATTATTCGATGAAAGATTAGGACTTAGGTGATAATAACAATAATAATCATAATATTTTTGACCAATCAAAAACAAGGTGTTACCGGGTCCGTCAAAGCCTACAATGGCTTGTGGGACGGGGACCCGAGAAATTGTCGTACGGAGTACCAACCAAGAAGCTTCGGGGAACATGCTTACATTCGAAAACTCATACCCACCCCTCCCCTCTCTCCCTCCCTCCCTCCCTCCCTCCCACCCACCCACCCACCCACCCACCTACCCACACCCACACACACACCCGCACACCCACACACACACCCGTACACCCACACACACAGAGAGACTCGAAACTATAAATCAGAAGATATTCATAATTATATTTTATAAATGCATATCATAGAACACACTCGATCACAAAGAAAACTACGCTGAGTCCGACATAACTGAACGGAGCCATTTTTTAACTTCTATTTTTGAATGAAGCGAAAAAACTGAGTCAGGAAGACTTTTGAAAACATCTGGTACATAAGAGGCTCGTGTTCTCCTCCCGTATCCAGTGAAATAACGCGGCGTTACGAAACGCTCGGCCTGCCTGAGGTTGCGGGATGGCTTTTTTGGAAGCTTAAAGTTATCAGACCAAAAATAGCGAAGTGTCACAGTCTGCTTGAACAATGAATAAAAATCGGGCAGTTCCAGGTTACGGAAAATATTTGTACTGTCTGAAAAACCAGACTTGTAAGCAACACTTTTTAAAACAGATTTCAAAACACTGTCCACTGTCGAGTAATAATATAATATTAATAATAATAATAATAATACTAACAATAGTAATAAAAAAAAATAATAATAATAATAATAATAATAATAATAATAATAATAATAATAATAATAATAATAATAATAATAATAATAATAATAATAATAAATTTATTACGTGGTGCAAATATGCCATTTCAGTTCCGGAACTGATCAAAGCCACAGAGGCTTGTGGGATCAATTCCACCATTGTAAAATAAAGGAAGAGGAAAATATAAGAAGTCACCCGAAATGTCAGTCGCCTTAGAGAGAATGTCAGGAAGAGTAGGCTTGTCTTGTAGATGAGTCACAAAACACACGCACTCACACACAAACTTGTTTCACAAAAACTATCCGAAATGAAGTACAACACAATCGGCTCGCAAAGAGGAACGTGCGATTTGATTAGTCTGTGGATAATATAATAGTTTTTCATAGCACGTACACACTATGTACGCTATTCATTAAAAAAATACGTACATGATACAAATACGGTTCTGTTCAAGTCAGACAAGACCACACAAGTCATACTCAAATGCGAATTATACACCAGGAAGAACAATAAAGAGAGAAAACAATGCTGCAGCAATACTAAAGAGACAAGCTGTTCATCAATTTCTTCAGTTGTTTTTTTGTACTGGCCTCGATGACGCTCTCTGGAAGTGTGTTAAAGATGAAGGGCACATAATACGAGCGAACTCTTTTGCCGTAGCGCGTCACACAACGAGGGGTTACAAAACGTGACGTATGTCGGAGACTTTTATGACTGACGAAGGGGAGCTTGAAATCATTGCTCCAAAAGTGACGAAGTACTACACTTTGTACAAAAAGAGCAGAGAAATTCGGCATCTGTAGTGCCTCGAAAACATTAATATCAGTCGGAAAATCCCAATTATACCCAACGCTTTTTAACATGGCCTTCAAAATACGATCGATTTTAATTTTCCATAGCTCTGCACAGTTCCCAAAAATCGTTATACCGTACCTAACTATGCTATAGCCCAGGGCATGCGCGATAGACTTTCTTACCGCAAACGGCATAAAAACTTTGTTGTTGAAGAGTAAACAACTTACGCTCCGAATCCTTTTACAAATATACGACATATGGGAATTCCATGACATGTCTGAATCGAAATACACTCCCAAATACTTAACTTTATCAACATAGTCCAGCTGAGAACAATGACAGTCAATACAATTCGATTTGTGTAGAGTGACTGGTGAGTCAAGGTTCACTTTCTTGAGTGGGTTTCTGAAGCATACCAGTTTTGTTTTTGATGCATTAATTGTAATTAAATTTTCATCAAACCAGTCCATTATTTGCGTGGCATCATGTTTCAATAAGTTTACAGCATGATAGTAGTTCAGATGGCGAGAGACGAGCAAGGTATCATCTGCATACTGAAATATACGACACTTAGATACTCTGGTGGAAATATCGTTTACGTATAGATTAAACAGAAGTGGCGACAACACCGAACCCTGAGGGACGCCAGCTTTTATCATTACGCGCGTGCTCCTAAAATGTCCTACAGACACGATCTGCGAACGCTCCGAAAAGAAATTTTGTAGGAGAAGAAAAAATGGACCGCGGAAGCCGAAATTATGTAGTTTGCTGAGAAGCACATCATGGCTAACGGCGTCGAATGCTTTAGATAGGTCTAAAAAAAGGGCACACGCAAATAGGTTGTTCTCAAATGAGGTGTGAATAAGGTCTGCAAAGTCTTCCAGGAGTAGCTGGGTACCTTTCCCTGCCACAAAACCATACTGGTTATTTGACAATATATCAGAGCTGTCAATAAAGCTTGACATCACGGTGAATAGGTGTTTTTCTAATATTTCCCCAATGCATGGCAATATTGAGATAGGACGGTAGCTCTCATGCTTTTTTGGTGTGCCTCCTTTAAAAGGGGTTTCACAAGTGCAGTTTTCAGGTCAACGGGGATAATACCAGAACACAAAAAACCATTTATCATGACAAGGAGGACTTCTTTAATTGCATCGAAGTTACGACATAGGTCACCAACGCGGATGCCATCGATTCCAGGTGCTTTATTCCGCTTTATACCAAATAAAATAGAGCGCAATATAGTTAAATCAAGAGGAGGTAAAAATGCCGAGGAAGGTGATCTGAGCTTATGCTCTGAACTGGTAGAGGTATCTTTACGATCTCTGGCGATACCTGATGTCGAAGCGAATAGCTTGTTGAAGTCATCGACGGTGGATTGTAAGTTAGCTCCGAAATGCCTCTCTAGAGAAATATTGATCGGTTGTCGCGATGCGCGCCCTCTGAAGGTGTTTATTAACTCCCATGTTTCCCGTGGATTTGATCTTGTCTCAAAAAACTTCCTTTGGAAGTAACGGCGTTTCGCGGACCTAATAATCGCATTTACTCGGTTCCTTGCGCATTTAAATTCGGCTCTCAGCTCCAAGTTGTTAGGGGCACGACGGGAACGCAGCCACAATGCCTCCTTAGTCTTAATGGCTACCATGATGTCGGTGTTTACCCAGGGCTTATCCGATCGTTTCTTGAATTTCACTTCTTTTAATGAGTCACGATAGAAAGACTGGAATACCTCTACAAAAACGCTATAAATATCGGCGGGCTCTACCGACATCAATATTTGATTCCAGTCAAATGTAGCCACCAACAAATCAAATTTGACTGTATCAGTAATCGAAACGAAAGTACAACCGCGTGCTTCTTCCTTTCGCTCGTTCACCTCCCTTTCTAACCGACAACCTATGAAGTAGTGATCGGAGAGCTTATTAGTGATGACGGCTGATTTTATGGTGGTGTCAGGAGAACGGGTATTTATGTGATCAATGCAGGACACGACTAACTTTCCAGATAGGAGCTCCTCTCTTGTGGGGAGGCTGATAGTACTTTCGATTCCATATTCCGAAAGCAGGGTTAAGTAATCGCAGACATTGGACTTGTAAGGTTTAAGGGTGTCGATATTCAAGTCGCCGACCATGCAAAATTGCCCTTCGGAGCGAGACTCTTTAAGTGCAACTTCAAGTTCTGCAAGGAAAAGTGAGACATTTTCTGATGGAGGCCTGTAAATTGTTAATAAATATAAAGAAAACCCAGACTGAGAAATACTTAAAGCGAGAGATTCAGCATGAGCGAAAGAGACATTCAGACTTGTATATAGCCACTTTTCTTTAACATATATAGCAATACCACCACCTCTACTGCTTTCACGAGTGTAAAACAACTCGTTATAACCATTCAAAACAAACTGGTTGCTTTGCGATGATGAGATACCAATTTCAGTAAGCACAAATACGTCAATAGGAGGGTTAAAATGACTTACTAAAACCCGAAACTGCTCCCAATGTTTACGTAAGCTCCTAATATTAACGTGAATAATGGTAAAAGAGTACTCAGAAGTAGGTCCTAAAACCTGGTGAAAAGAGCCACAGTCTGGAATAGAAAAGCAAGTTGTCATTTCTTAGATGAGCTTCTCGAGATCCCTAACTGAGTTTATGCGTAGAGCCGGAGAGCCCTCGCTTTTTCGTGCATAAATTTTTGCGTTTTTGAGCCAAATGTATTTGTATCCATTTTCTTTCCCTTTTGTTCTCGTCATCCAGAAAAGCTCCTTATTTGCTGGGGTCAGGTTGTCGTTAAAATATAATTTAGGTTCGTTATCAGGCAGCTTCTGCAGCCTGCCACGTGCAGCCATCCAGACTTCCTTAATCTCGACTGAGGCAAACTTAATTAGTACTGGCGGGGCTGTGTCTCGTTTTGTCGGAAGGCGATGGATTGCGACGATGTCCGAAGAGCGCAATGACGGAAGGCTTATTTTCTGGGAGAGATCTTCCATGACCTTAACCAGGTCCTCCCTCGAAGTGTAAGCAAGACCCTGTACCTCCATATTACAGCGGCGGCTGTACTGCTGCGAGTCGTTCAACTCTTCTTTCAGCTTTGAAATCTCCTGTGACTGCTCCTCCATCACAGTCTTTACTTGGTGGACCTCCTTTTGTAGATCTTTTACTGATTCTTCATTGGTCACTGCAAGAGCCAGCACCGAGTCATATTTCTCTTTGAATGAGTCCACTGTAGACTGAAGTCCTACAACAGTGTTTCGCAGTTCTTCAACAACTGGCTTAAGGGATAGCAGTAGCTCCACCTTAGCTGGAAGAGGCAAGAGCGAATCGACGCTAGTCTTCAGAGGAAGAAGCTGATGGAGTGCTGCAGTGATCGAGGTAAGCTGAGAAGCTACAGACGCGAGACTCGGTTCATCCTGCTGACTTTCAGCAGGGACGCTGGAGCTCTCGAGAAGAACGCCGCTGTTGGCCGCAGTGCCAGAGCGAGCCTCGCTGCCGCGACACGAAGGACACTTCCAACTGTCTCTTCTGGTAGCGCCCATACCCGAAAACGTAGCCTCCGCAACGCCGGAGCAGGGTTTGCCAAGATGGTACCCGTTCTGACAGGATGTGCAAGTCAGGAACCTTCCGTCAACCGGCAGGGCGAGGTTGCATTTTATGCAATTCATAATAAGTATATAGTAAATGAAGTTATCTAGAAAATTATCTCACAGTTTACAGAAATAGATCGGCAACAAAGCTTCAAGTACCGTCAGCGGGCAAACAAGTGTCAATTCAAGCAGAGTGACCTTTGCTCTCACCTGTTCAAATTGCGTCGGTCACAGTCAGACAAGCTCTAAAGGATGCAAGTGGGAAGCAATCCTCCCGGTCAAAGGCGTCCCGTCTGCGACACGTCGACACCCAACATTAGACGCTGAGTCAAGCGGCGCACTGTGACGGCTTCAGGTCGTCACGACGCGGGTGAGGTCAATAGGTGAGGCCGGCAGCGGGCGTCTGGGAGTGGGCCATGATCTTGAAGGTTGCTGCCCGGAGATCTTGAGTTACTTCTCCCTTTTCTTCTTGGAAACGTAGGCCACCGTTTATTCTAGAACTCACCGCAAAGGTTGTCTTGCGAGTAAAGCGGGCGTGGGTTCGAATGCGAGAAAGCCCGGCAAGGGGATATCGCGCAAGCCTAACCTCACAGCCGAGGCCAGTAAAGACGCCGGATTACCCGTTCTTGACGAAAGACCAGTCTCGAGGTGTTGCCAGGGCTTGAATGTGGTTGTCACACTTCTCGCCGGTTGTAATGAGCCCTAAATACCGGAGATTTCAATCGAAATGTGAAGAGCGATTTAAAGAACCATTGGTCTCGGGGACTTCTTCTACAATAATACTACTAATAATAATAATAATACTAATAATAATAACAATAATAATAATAATAATAATAATAATAATAATGATAATAATAATAATAATAATAATAATAATAATTTTATTGACCGTCTTGAGATACAAATTAGTGGTAACGGGTCCGTCAAAGCCTGTAATGGCTTGTGGGACGTGACCCGGCAACGGCGTAAAAGAAAAAACCAACATAGGAAATTGGAATATAAACTTACATCACAACAACTGCAAAAAAACTACAACATACATCGAATGCACGAAGAAAAAAACGTAAACATTTCTAATACTGACAACGCAGCAGAAAAGAGCCAACACAATAAAATGAGGTAGCACAGTAACGATATCTAACACTTTGTACTCAGAAATTTTTTTAACTGTCGCTTTGAGTTTATATTATGATGTGGTACTGTCAATTTGTTAAATATATCAGGAACATAAAATGACCGTTTTCTTTTTCCATATTTAGTGTACACTCTGGGGATCGCAAAATGTTCGCTGTCCCTTAGTGATCGCCGAGTTGTACGTGAAATTTTAAAAGGACTATTCCAGTAATGCTTTTCTATGACACATCTTTCAAAGAGTGTTGCAAAACGAGGGAGATGTAAAAAAGGGAAGAGATTGTCAGATGGGATGTTGGTACCGTATGCTACAGCTTTCAAAATTCCTTTTAGAATACTGTCAATTTTGTTTTGCCAACCCAAGGAACAGTTAGCATGCAGAGTAATACCGTAGCGCAGCACACCATAAGCCAGAGCATTTGCTATCATTTTTCGAACTGTGAAAGGCAAAAACATTTTTGTTGAATAAAGCAAACATGAAACACTACGCAGTTTTTTGGCAATATGACAAAGATGGGAATTCCAGGAGAGATCACTATCAAACAGTATTCCCAAATACTTGGTTGTACTAACATGGTTTATGGGTATACATCTACAATCAACACAGCTTGATGAGTGTAAAAGAAAAGGACTATCAGGAACCTTGCGTTTAAGTGGACTACAGAAACACACAAGTTTTGTTTTATGTGTGTTTATTTTTATAAAGTTAGAATTGAACCAGTCCATCAACCGTGTAGCGTTTGTTTGTAATGCAGTCATTGCACTGGTGCGATTTATGTGACGCGATACCAACAAAGTATCATCGGCGTACTGGTACAGTTCACATCCCGACACCGCTTTTGCTTGATCATTCACATACAGGTTAAAAAGTAACGGTGCTAAGACGGAGCCTTGCGGTACGCCTGATTTTAAAGTGACACATGTGCTTCTAGTGTTACAAATCAAAACCTGTTGCGTTCTGTTTGACAAAAAGCTGCTGAGTAACGAAAAAAATGGCCCACGAAAACCGTAGTCAAAGAGTTTCTTCAATAAAATTTTGTGACAAATAGAGTCAAAAGCTTCTGATACGTCTAAAAACAATGCGCACGCAAATTTGTTGTTATCAAATGAGGCGTACAACGTATCAGCAAGATCCTCAAGTAAGGAATCGGTGCCACGCCCTGCAGTAAAACCGTACTGTCGGTTTGACAACAGATCAAACTTATCTAGAAATGAGGTCATTGTTTTCAGTAAATGCTTTTCTAGTATGAGTGCTAAACAAGGAAGGATAGATATCGGTCTATAGCTTGAAACGTCATTGCGCTTACCTCCCTTGTAAAGCGGCCTTACAATGGCGGCTTTAAGACAGTCAGGAATAGCCCCAGATTTTATAAATCCATTAAATATATGCAGCAGTGCATTGCCCAGAGTATCAAAATTGCGACGCAAATCACACAAGCGAATATTATCAGCCCCTGGTGCTTTATTAGGTTTAAAAGAAGATACCAGAATACGAAGATCTTGCATAGTCATTTCAGGCAAATGCGCAGAACATTTAAAAGAAGGGTCTAGGTTTGAGGGAACTGCATCGTCATCGCGCGAGCTACCAGACACCGAAGCAAAAAAACAGTTGAAACTTTCGGCGATTGATTTTGAGTCTGATCCAAAATTTCGAATAATCCCGTCATCGAGAGATAACTTAGAAGCGCAACCCTTGACCTCATTCACCAGAGCCCACGTCCTGGCCATGTCAAAACGCGACTGATAAAATTTATCGTGCATGTGTTTACGTTTTTGCGATCGAACAATTGCATTGACTTGGTTTCTTTTAATTTGATAAGCTGCTTTGAAGTCTTTATTTCCCGGATAACGACGGCAGCGTGCCCATAGGACATCCTTTTCTTTTATAACCGAAAGAATATCTTCAGTTAGCCATGGCTGGTTCGGTTTCCGCCTTTTTACCCTAATTACCTTCGTACTTGCAGATTTCAGACTCGTATAAATATCGACAAACTTTGAATAGGCCTCATCGGAAGGTGTGTTTTCGATGAAAGAGACCCAGTCATAGCCTGCAATCAACCTATCAAGATGACAGGAATCAGTGAAACTGATCTGTCTGTGCTGTTCAAATATTTCTTCAGAGCCATTTACGGAGCTTAATCTAGAAGCAATAAAATAATGGTCCGCTAGCTTCTGCTGGATGATGACAGCTGCTACGGGTAGTCCCGAGTTTCTTACACTTACGTGATCAATGCACGACGTTACTAGTTTGTTTTGGAGGATTTCTTCTCTAGTCGGTGCATTAATTTGACTTTCTATACCATAACTGGCTAGAATATTTAAATAATCGCAAACTTGAGACTTGGATTGCTTTAGTAAATCAATATTAAAATCACCCACCAGGCAAACATTATTGGTGATTGCCAACTTTTCTAAATTTGAATCCAACTCCTCTAGGAAGCTAAGCACATTTTCAGACGGTGGTCTGTAAATAGCCAAAAGCGATACCACTGAAGTATGGTTAAAAAGGTTTAAAGAAAGGCATTCGGCATGATTAAAACTAAGGTTCAGGTCAACCGTCGACCAGTTACCTTTTACATAAATGGCTATACCACCTCCTCTGGATTTACTACGAGTAGAAAAGAAGGCATCATAACCAGGTAAGGAAAATTGGTTTTGCGAAACTTCGATGTCGCGAACATTTATTTCCGTTAGAACAAAGACGTCTACACTAACCCCCACTCTTCCTGCAACGATTTGAAATTCATTCCAGTATTTTCTAATGCTCCTTATATTGACATGTAGGACCGTAAGTGTACCGGCACTAGGAGGGAAAAAGTCGAGAAACGAAGTGAAATCAGGAAGTATTAATGTGTCCTCCATTATTACGCCATTTTTTCTAAATCCCTAGTGCTAGTGATACGGAGCGCCAGTGACGTTTCATCTTTCTTAGCAAAGATGACGGCATTTTTTACCCACACGAACTTATACGAGTTTTCTTTACCTTTGTTTCGCGCCTGCCAAAAGAGGTCCTTATTAGCTCTGGTTAGATTGTCGTTGAAGTAAAGCCTCTGTTGGTGCTCTGACCGAGAAAGCGCAGCCAGCTTCTTCCGCGCGCTCATCCAGTTTGCCTTGCTGGATACCGAGGTGAATTGCACCAAAATTGGCGCAATACCGTCGCGCCTGGAGCGTAAGCGATGGCAGGCCACTACTTCAGCGGGGTCAAAACTCGCTACATCTACTTTTTGAGCAAGGTCGACTAGAACGGCTGTCAAGTCTTCACCGCTCGTACACGGCACACCATGTATTTACAGATTGAATCTCCGACTGTACTGTTAGTTTGTATTAATGTTTGACTGAAGTTGCGCAATCATTGTCGTTTGGTCGGACACTGTAGCTTGCAGTGCACCGACCTCTGATCTGAGTAGCTTCATCTCCTTCTCATTTTCGGTCACAGTTTGCATCATCGATTCGCATTTTCTTACAGATTCCTGGAGCCCCTTAATTGTTTCCTTAATTGCATCAACTGATGGCTTTAGCGAAAGAAGGTCATCCACCTTAGCCGGAAGATCGCAGAGCCGATCAACATTTGCCTTCAGAGAGTGAAGCAGCTCAAGCTCCGAGTTTATCTCTGCAAGTTGCGCGGCGACTGCGTCTCCCCCGGCAGGAAGCGCGTCTTCACTCATACAGCTCATACTTAGCTTACTCTCGCGGCTTCTGCACGTTCGACAAATCCACTTTTCACGCTTCGAAGTTCCCATAGATTTGAACGTTCGTTCAGAAATTCCGGAGCATGAATCAAAATGGTAAACATGTTTACATGAAGCACAGGTCATAAAACTCCCGTCAGATTGAACTTGCTCAAAACACGCAATACACACTGTGGAACTTGAGGTCGCCATGGTAGAAGAGAAAAATAAGACTTTGCATGTAAACAAGGAAACAAGAAACACACAACTCTGAATGAACACTTGGTGCAGTCGGCGGCAGAACAATAACAGTTGCTATCAAAAGATTATATAAAAGATTCTCACCTGCCGAAAATGGCAAAGTTGGTTGCGTGATGGTTTCGGGCCGCCGACTGCGCTGAGGAGAGCCGTGGGATCCGCTGATATAGGCGTCCTATCCGGTTGCCCGGATGACGAACGGCGATCAACCACGTGGCCTGGTGTTGCTTGACGAGGGCTGAGTCAGCGACATCGGTCGGCGATCGGCCGCGTTAGTGCGTGCCCGGCACGATGAACTGCCGGAACCGCAGGACCACTCGCCCTGCCGAAAATGGCAGTTAGTTGCGTGATGGTTTCGGGCAGGGTTGTAAAAGTTACTTCAAAAATGTACCTAAGATACAGTTACAGTTACTCATACGAAAAAGTACTTAGGTACGTACCTAGGTGCTCGCTTAAAAATGTACCTAGGTACAGGTACAGTTACTTCAAAGATACTTTCTTTATTTTCCCCAAATTTGTCAGAATATATTGGAAGTAAAGCTTTTTATACTAAGGATACTTACAAAAACGAGTTCAATAAATGCGCTTTATTGGTTTAAATGGGATGTCCACATCGGAGTTGAGTCCTCACGTGCCTTATCCCCACGCTCCAATTGATTCACCGAGGCCACAGCTTCATCACTGTTTACCATGTCACGCCGAAACCGCCGAAACTCGCTTGTTGACGTTCTTGCCCTCAGAGCCGGTGCTGACGTTGACGGGCCCAGAAGACGTCGGCCGCATGAAGAAACGCATGAGTCGAGTGCATATGCACCTAACCTTCGCGACAACGAGCGAAAGGCTTCAAGTTTTCTCGATATTTTTTTTCTTTCGTTAGTCGGAAGAAAAATACATTTTTTTTCTTTCGGAACTTTTTCAGTTTTGATAACTGCAAAATTTGAGTCCGATTTATTGAGTGGAAACTGTATTGTATACCGCGATGTTACTCTGCTTTACGATTGTAATTATAATTTATTCTTAATTATATTTTATATTGTATTTATGGCATAAGAGAGCCACCACCAGGACAAGATACAGGCAACAGAAACTGCGCACATCTTTCAAGTTATCTCCTCCCTTGTATAGCTGTCAGCGGAGCTTCAAACACGCAATGAAGTTGATTTCGGTTTGAGATGAAGGAAGCAGGTCGCTATTTTTCCTAAACGGAATTCCGAAGCGATTCGATAAATTGGTGTCGCTAGAACGGCATCGCTAATCAACCGTTCGCTCAAATGAACACCGCCATTCGCTAAAGTGTCGTCCGATGAAACATCATGGGCGGGCTTCGATCGCTAAAACGTCGTTCGATCAAGTCAGTGCCTCCCAGGTCGTACCCAACTAAACGTTAATCACGGCGCATGGTAGTGTGTTAATACTTCAAGATTTATAGTTTCTACCATTGTGACGAAGTGAATAGAAAAGTACCTGTAAAAGTAACTTCACTTAGTTACAAGTTACTGGAAAATGTACCTAAGATACAGATACAGATACTGAGAAATGAAAGTACCTAGGTTTGTACCTCAGGTACAACAAAAGTACCTAGATACCGAGTTCCAGTTACTTGTACCTAGGTACTTTACAGCCCTGGTTTCAGACCGCCGACTGCGCTGAGGAGAGCCGTGGGATCCGCTGATATAGGCGTCCTATCCGGTTGCCCGGATGACGAACGGCGATCAACCACGTGGCCTGGTGTTGCTTGACGAGGGCTGAGTCAGCGACATCGGTCGGCGATCGGCCGCGTTGGTGCGTGCCCGGCACGATGAACTGCCGGAACCGCAGGACCACTCGCCCTGCCGAAAATGGCAAAGTTAGTTGCGTGATGGTTTCGGGCCGCCGACTGCGCTGAGGAGAGCCGTGGGATCCGCTGATATAGGCGTCCTATCCGGTTGCCCGGATGACGAACGGCGATCAACCACGTGGCCTGGTGTTGCTTGACGAGGGCTGAGTCAGCGACATCGGTCGGCGATCGGCCGCGTTAGTGCGTGCCCGGCACGATGAACTGCCGGAACCGCAGGACCACTCGCCCTGCCGAAAATGGCAAAGTTAGTTGCGTGATGGTTTCGGGCCGCCGACTGCGCTGAGGAGAGCCGTGGGATCCGCTGATATAGGCGTCCTATCCGGTTGCCCGGATGACGAACGGCGATCAACCACGTGGCCTGGTGTTGCTTGACGAGGGCTGAGTCAGCGACATCGGTCGGCGATCGGCCGCGTTAGTGCGTGCCCGGCACGATGAACTGCCGGAACCGCAGGACCACTCGCCCTGCCGAAAATGGCAAAGTTAGTTGCGTGATGGTTTCGGGCCGCCGACTGCGCTGAGAAGAGCCGTGGGATCCGCTGATATGGGCGTCCTATCCGGTTGCCCGGATGACGAACGGCGATCAACCACGTGGCCTGGTGTTGCTTGACGAGGGCTGAGTCAGCGACATCGGTCGGCGATCGGCCGCGTTAGTGCGTGCCCGGCACGATGAACTGCCGGAACCGCAGGACCACTCGCCCTGCCGAAAATGGCAAAGTTAGTTGCGTGATGGTTTCGGGCCGCCGACTGCGCTGAGGAGAGCCGTGGGATCCGCTGATATAGGCGTCCTATCCGGTTGCCCGGATGACGAACGGCGATCAACCACGTGGCCTGGTGTTGCTTGACGAGGGCTGAGTCAGCGACATCGGTCGGCGATCGGCCGCGTTAGTGCGTGCCCGGCACGATGAACTGCCGGAACCGCAGGACCACTCGCCCTGCCGAAAATGGCAAAGTTAGTTGCGTGATGGTTTCGGGCCGCCGACTGCCCGAAATCTAATAATAATACTAATAATAATAATCTTATTTTTATGTGCCCAAAAACAACCCGGAGGCCTTCAGCTTGGCGGACAAGTCAATGCTAAAATCGAACAGAAACAAAGTAACACAATAAAGGCAAAGTAAAGCACAGGTCAAAGGTGTGTTGGAAGCACTTCCAATTGTTCGCGGTAAACAGATATATCACTAAATATATGAATATTTGTATCATTAAGGCGATAATATAACGACTGCATACGTGACAGGGGTGAGAATCTACACATGGTAGTGACGTGAAAAGCAGTTGGTTCCTAGTTACCGAGAAGAGAGATAAATGTTAATTCTGGATAAAGGCATATCGCTATCTATCATCCCATTTACTACCTGATGAAGATGAACACCCAGATATTTAAATGACATTACTTTACCTAGTTTTGAATCTATGAGGGTGTAGTCACGATGTACAATGGAAGAACGGTTTGTAAATGTCATTGTTTTCGTTTTTTCTATATTTATTTGCATTTGCCATGTTTCACACCATAACATTATGCTATTCAAGTCTTTTTGAAGGGCAATGCAATATGATTAATTTGATATATGACGGTATTCGGACATAATACTATGCCCTATGCTTTTACGAAACTACAATGAAACGCCCCCTCCTTTTTTGTTAGATCTGAATACGCCTTCGCTCTTATAGCTTTCAAAACTAACCTGATCACGTGTATAATAAACCCAAGTTTCCGTGAAAGCTAAGACGTCAAAACTGTAAGTCAGAGAGTTCAAAGACATAGTAACATCATCACGTTTATTTACAATACTCTTAGCAATCAAATGGAAAACAAAAAAAAGTTTTTTTAAGAAACGATACATTATCTTGCAGAAGTTGTTTAAATGTATCCTGGCTATACTACCGGGACATGAATGTTGTGCCAGCCATTTTACGTTATTTTGCCGAGATCATCCTCGGATTAAATTTTGATAGCGCGCTGGTCTTCCACCTTTCGTACAAACACCGTTCCGTTTTTCTGCCGTGTCAACGTGTACCCTTCTTCACAAGCCTTTGTCTTCGTCATCCACAGCAGCTTTTTGTTGGAGGCAGTTAAATTATCAAAGAAGCGGACATACAGACCGGTATCTCTTAAGCCGCCCAATTTAGCCAGCCACTGATCACGCGTCACCCGTGACGAAAAGCGTATCAAGATTACCGGAATCTTTCCTGGCTTGGGCGGCAGCCAGTGTAACCCATCGAGATCATTTTCTGTCAGTTCACTCAACTCCAGTTTTCTCGCGATTTAATTTGCTTTGTTTAGCAGATTTTCATTTTCGCTCCGTGGAGGTCCGTGTATTTCTACGTTCTGCCGTCGGCTATACTGCTCCAGGCTGTTTACTTCTAGTTTTAATCTCTTTACTTCTTCGGTGATGCCCTGCGTCTCGACATTTAAAACTCGTTTTTTTGAGGTCAGAGATCTCTTTAGACTGCTCTTTCATTTGCGCGAACATTTGGTCATACTTATCCGCCAGTTCCTGGACTTTCTTTTCAATGTTAGAGACAGTATCTTTCACCGACATCGACGAGTCCACCTATTCCCGTATGGTTACGAGGTCGCCCAGTTTGTTGTTCATTTCAAGCAGCGGTTTTCCGAAGTCAAGCTCCGGCTCTAGTTTGTCTTTGCTCTGCGCCTGTGGTCCCTGAGCTTTCGAAGTACGACACGTTGGGCATCTCCAAGTTTTCTTTGCGTTTTCTCCCCTAGACTTTAACATGCTTTCGCTGACACCTGAGCAAGCACCCAGGTGATAGGCATACTCAGAGTCACAACATTTAGAAAACATGCCATCATCTGGAAGCGACTCATTACAAAGCATGCACAAATCAGAGTCAAACGGTTCGCCGTTGGCCATTCAACACAGAACCTAATGCCTTTTCACAGAAGCAGCAGCAGCAGCGGCAAGGAAATGAGGGACATATACGAGTATGGTCCTATAAATATATTTCACCAACCTGAAAAATGCGT
This sequence comes from Ixodes ricinus, assembly GCA_037355805.1. Lineage (NCBI taxonomy): Eukaryota > Metazoa > Arthropoda > Arachnida > Ixodida > Ixodidae > Ixodes > Ixodes ricinus. The sequence continues at coordinate 26,474 of JAZHYW010024343.1, read as the reverse complement.
CGACGAGGTTTAGCGGATGCTCTCCTTGTCGCCACTGCTGCCGAGCGAATGTGAATTGGCCGTCCGCGCTGATCGCTTTTATCGCAGATCCTTGATGACGTGGCTTCGCTGGCTTGGTCTCGTGTCTCTTCGTACGTTGACGATCACAGGGCCCAACGCGCTCAGCGGTCAGCAGATACGTACGTTGAAATCCCAGGGCCAGTGCGTTCAGCGGCCAGCAGATCCGCCTTCTGAAAAATGTGACGACGGGGTTTAGCGGATGCCTCTCCTTGCCGCCACTGCTGCCGAGCAAATGGCCTTCTTATCAAGGTGTTGATTGGCACTATGGCCTTCCTATCAAGGAGGTGTTGTTTGGCTCTACGGCCCTCCTATCAAGGTGTTGGTCAGCATTACGGCCTTCCTATGAAGGGTGTGTTGGTTGGCAGTACAGCCTTCCTATCAAAGAAGGTGTTGATTGGCACTACGGCCTTCCTATCAAAAAGGTGTTGGTCAGCACTACTGCCTTCTGTATCAAGGAGGTGGTGATTGGCACTATGGTCTTCCTATCAAGAATGTGTTGATTGGCGATTTGGCCTTTCTATCAAGGAGGTGTTGGCCAGCACTACGGTCTTCCTGTGAAGGGTGTGTTGGTTGGCACTACAGCCTTCCTATCAGGGAAGGTGTTGATTGGCACTACGGCCTTTTTATGAAGGAGGTGTTGGTCAGCACTACGGCTTTCCTATGAAGGGGGTGTTGGTTGGCACTACAGCCTTCCTATCAAGGAGGGTGTTGATTGGCACTACGGCCTTCCTATGAAGAAGGTGTTGCTCAGCACCACGACCTTTCTATCAAGGAGGTGGTAATTGGCACTATGACCTCCCTATCAAGTAGGTGTTGATTGGCACTGTGGTCTTCCTTATAAAGTAGGTGTTGGTTGGCACTACGGCTTCCTATCAAAGTGTTGGTTAGCATTACGGCCTTCCTATGAAAGGGGTGTTCGTTTGCACTACGGCCTTCCTATCAAAAAGCTGTTGGTCAGCACTACGGCGTCTCTATCAAAGAGGTGGTACTTGTCACTATGGCCTTCCTATAAAGAATGTGTTGAATGGCAATATGGCCTTTCTATCAAGGAGGTATTGGTCAGCGCAACGGCCTTCCTATGACAGGGGTGTTGGTTGGCACTACAGCTTTCCTATCAAGGAAGGTGTTGATTGGCACTACGGCCTTCCTATCAATAAGGTATTGGTCAGCACTACGGCCTTCCTATGAAGGGGGTGTTGGTTGGCACTACAGCCTTCCTATCAAGGAAGGTGTTGATTGGCACTACGGCCCTTCTATCAAGGTGTTCGTCAGCGCTACGGCCTTCCTATGAAGGGGGTGTTGGTTGGCACTACAGCCTTCCTAACAAAGAAGGTGTTGATTGGCGCTACGGCCTTCCTGTCAAGGTGGTGGTGGTCAGCACTACGACCTTCATTTAAAGGGGTTGTTGGTTGGCACTACAGCCTTCCTATAAACCCGAATGAAAAATCCATCAATGTAACCCTGTTTGGCAGTCAATGTTTTCTAGTGGACCGCTGACTGTGCCTGACTGTACGTCAAGCATGTCTGATTGGCCAACAAGTTACTCTGACCGACAGTCAAACTCAAGTCAGACCCCGCTTGTCGGCTTTCTGATGGTTTCCTGGTGGCAGTCGGCCGCCGCGAAATGCCGTCAAGATTTCTTGGTGGCGATTCTGATTGTACATCGATTGTCTCTGACTGTACGTCAAAAAGCTTTGACGTGCAGACAGACGTACGGTCAAAGGACGTAAAGTTCGTTCGGATACCACTATTTCGTCAAATCTATGAAAATGAAAAATAATCTATGCACGAGAAAACGATTTCGGGACGTGAGCCCATAAAACCGCTGATGTTAGAGATATGACACGCAACCGACCGACAACCCTGATCAGAAGCCCGCCGAAACGCCGAACACGCCACTTTCGCTTCGCCCATAGAGGCTTCGCCGAGCTTCCATGAACGATCGCTCTCGACTCGTTTTGTTTGCCCGCTTGCTCCAACCTGTCGATCCTGCCCGGGCTCTACAATGTATTATGTTTTAGTAGAATTTCTACTCGACAAGACCCAGCCTGTCGTGAGTTCCGACGATGTAAGAGACTTTAGCGGTGTAGTTGAAGACGACAAGGTGTACCAGGTCTACTGGGCCGGAGACGCGCGATCAAAAGGATCGTTCTACGACGCGAAAGTACTCTACATGGCTGGTGAGTAGAACTGAAGTGCGGCGATTGATGTACGAGTGCTTTGCATAACATGCTGAAGGCTTAACTTCATATGCAGCCGAAGCATTCTTTAGAGCGAAGCGCTCATTGTCGCAATCTCGCGCTGCAATACTAAAATGCTCCTGACTCGGTCCGAGAGGTTTGCGCCAGAAGGTTTATACCTTTCTATCTGGCATGGGCTATTGGCCTTACCGCTGTGTCGCACCTCATTATTATTGTTTCATGAAGAGTGCAGACAAAAAGCATCCGCGAGCGTAGTTCAGATATGTCTGCTGCTCGCGTTCGTCCGTGGAAGCCAGGGCTGTCTGTCGTAGCATGCATGCTTGCTCTCTAGCTTCAACGGAGTCGCATAGGTTTTGTGAATTAAAGTGTATACGGTCGTCCCGAAAGGTTCAGACATCGAGGGCGTTTCTTTGAAACATGCTTACGGTACATGTGGTCCCGTTTGTAAACGAATGTCCCTTTTGCCTGAAAAACGCAAATTTCAAAAGGGGAAAAAAACAAAGGACGGGTACACACTTTTCCTGACTTTTGATGTCATGAATTACATTCATTTTAAGGGCTTGTGAACCGTTTCACAGCCATGCCAGATGGCCACCTCGGCTTGTGAACCGTTTCATAGCCATCCAAGATGGCCAACTCGGAATGTGAGCTTTATATAAAGAGTAAAGCTATACGCACTCCGGAGTGCACTTCGGACGGAAATGGCTATACGCGCTCCGCTAAACTCGTATAAAACGAATGGTCAAATCGAGTTTTCTAAGCGATGGCATAGCATAGGGGTTAAGGTTAATAAAAAAAAAAGGGTTTAAGGTGTCCGCTTTGTACGCAAGTGGACGCGGGTTCGATCCCCGATGAACCTGCTTTTATTTTTTTTTTTTTCTCGAACATTTTGTTTTGTCGAGGCATTTGGCGGTATTTATGAGTGCGTATAGCCATTTCGTCCGTAATGCACTCCGGAATGCGTATAGCTTTACTCTTATATAAATGCTGCCCCTGTTGATGAAATTCCCTTGGCAGTGGCAGTCAGACGTCATCTGATGGACCATCAGGGCACGTTCCACCAGGGCTGCTGACTGGCAGTCAGTGTCCCAAATTACGTATCTTGATGTAATTTTCAATAGGGAAGGAAGGTGTTGATTGGCACTACGGCCTTTCTATCAAGGAGGTGTTAATTGGCGCTATGACCTTCCTATCAAGGAGGTGTTGATTGGCACTATGGCCTTCCTGTCAAGGAGGTGTTGGATGGCACTACGGCCCTCCTATCAAGGTGTTGGTCAGAATTACGGCCTTCCTATCAAGGAGGTGATGGTCAGCATTACGGCCTTCCTATCAAGGAGGTGTTGGTCAGCACTTCGGTGTTCCTTTCAAGGAGATGCTGGTAATTTGCGAACACACAGGAAGTGACCGCGCAAGGGGCCATAGAAGTAAAGTGGACAATGCGAATGAAGTTCGGGGAACGAAGCCAGAAAATTACAAGACCATCAAGAGGAGTAGGCGAGGCAAGTGAAAGAAGGCAGCGTGAAAGAAAGCGAAGCCTTAGTGGAAGCGAAGCTCCGAGGCAGAAAGAGGAACCCTGTCACAATGGGAGACGAAAGGCCACTACGCACAGTTGCGTTTGAGAGCGTTTGAGTGCGTTTGACTGCGTTGTGGCTGGGAGAAACCTGGACATACCTGCTTGTCATGCCGCGTGCCAAGCTATTCCTTGAATTGGATTCCACACATTTGTTTCTCAGCGCAACGCAATCAAACGTACTCAAAGGCTCTCAAACGCAACTGTGCATAGGGTCCTGAAGAGTGTTGACAAAAGAAGGGCTAAAAAGCGACCTGTGCTTCGTTTCAGCCAAAGTCCAGACGCTGCCGATGCTACAAGTGCGAGCTCCGGGCTTTCAGCGTCCCTGCCAAGCACGCGTGCTGGTGCAGTGCAAGCACTCTTCAGGGCCACATGCTCGCGCTTGCAGCAACCGCTGCGTCTGGACTTGAGCCGAAACCAGGTATAGCAAGAGTTGCGAACGAGGGGGAAGAAAAAAAGGATCGAGATACACCTAAGAACGTGTTATGAGTCGTGAATGCGAAAGCATGAATGTCGTTCTTGCGCGCGTTCTCGTGAAGTGGCCGCGCCGCGCTCGGAAGTACGCTCGAGCGGGTTCTATCTGGGAGGCCCCGCCAGCCAAACGCTTCCTTTTCCCGGCGCGCCCCCGGCGCGGCTTTATCTGGCGCGGGCACGTAGCACCCATGGGGTGGCCCTCCTTGCAACTGACGCGCCTCGGCCAATGGGAGCCTCGTTCCTTGTAACTATGACGCGCGTTAGGCAATGAAAGCCCAATTCAAGAGATTTCGGCTTCACATAGTCAAGTGAACTTATTTACCGTTTGGCTCGGCTTTTTGCGCGGCTTTAAAGGGATACTACAACGAAATTTCGGCGCTTATTTTTTGGTCTATATGTGTTCAAAGGAGCAGTATCACATTGAAAGCTTCAATATATCGTTAAAAATGTCACGAAAGGAATTTTAAAACGAATTAAACGATTAGCAAAGAGCACCTGGTGGATGTCGCAAACGCCTCGTTTGTAATGCTCGTCTGGGAACCTTTACAGCTAGTGACGGTCACTGTCTCGGCTCCGGCCACGACGAGAGAAGAGGTGAAGGATGAACTCCCCTCTTCCCGAGAATCCCTTTTGTGTGTCGCAAGAAGTCGCTATTGTCCCCCTACAAGATTATAGAAGATTAACCCGTCACTCAAAATTCGTACAAAAGCAGCCGCTTCGGTGGTTGGAAAGACTAGGCCATCCCCTCGACGTCAGCCTCGCCGTAGCTTTGTTCGTCCCGAGACGAACTACGTCACAATTGCGTTGGATATCACGTGCTGTCCGCTGGCTGTTCTCCGAGCGCTTGCCAGAGTGGGCCCTTTATAACATAAAAATACAGCCACCAGGCTCAAAATACAAACGTGCGATTGTCATTTACGGATATTGTGGATCATATTCAACCTATATTTGAACACGACGGATATATTTAAAATTTCGTTGAAGTATCCCTTTAAAGCTGATATGCCTCATATCGACGGCTGCACTTCACTCCATTAGGAGAGGGAATTTGTCTGCCGTTTGACGCGGCAGCAGATGATGTCGGCTCGCTCCTTGGGACAGTAAATGCAATAAAACGTAGAGTTCTTTGGACGCATGTGTGTCACAATAAATTGCTAGGGCTTTTTATTTATACATTTATTTTTGTCTACAGCCAGCATTCTGTGAGGACGAGGTAGGAAATACATCCACACATCATCGTAAATGAAATTTAAAAGAAAGAATTATGACTGTGCAATGCTAGCACGACTCGACAAAGTGCCGAAGCGTTGTGTCGCTGAAAGCAGTGATCATGAACAAAAACACGTTTAGGGAACCATTTTGTTCTAGCCCGAGACTGGGGCAAGAAAAGAGGAAAGTTTCAAAGTAGAAGAAAAATGAACAGTCGAGGACTGTTCATTTTTTCTTCTAGTTTGAAACTTTTCCTCTTTTCCTGCCTCAGTCTCGGTCTAAGAACAAAACGGTTAGCATCCACCAGCTCGCCTGCGCACTCACTGCATTACGTTTAGGGAGTTTATTTTATTATCTTAGTATAAAAAAAGAATGATGTTTCATACAAAGTTCCGCACAATGGTTATATGATTGACAGATGATGTTTGTTTCCCGGAGACGTGGCTTCGTTAATGGCCGAGTAACGTCGTAACAACCACGAACAATGACGTAAGAATACTTAGGTCGATCTATTTTATTCGGGTTACTAAATCCTTCAGTCATGACCAAACATATAATTTGAAAATCGAAGACATAAAACTGTACCAGTTGTACGGAAAGCGCAATACCTTTTTTTCTTTTAGCTCACCTGAAGCATATTCAGAAGCCTGGGTCACCTGCTCATACGTGATACAGAAGAAAGTCTGCAAACAAGAGTTACTGCAATCTCCGTGGTTCGAATGCCGCGTGCCAAGTTTCTCCTTGCACTGAATGCCATGTGGCATTCGAAGCACGGATCTCGTGGTGACTCGTGTTCGAATTGCTTGCAAACTGTCTTGCAGCGTGACCCCGGCTATTCGCGGCGAGAAATTTGGGTATCGCTACCTGGTGGAATTTTTTCACAACCCAGAGTGAGGATACATCAACTTCCTCTGGTGGTGCAAGCACGTGCAATGCCAAGCTTCTATGTGTCACGGGTAGCTCTGGACTAGACGCACGTAACGCCGGGAAGAAGCCGACCACCCTGCGCCCCCCCCCCCCCCCAGAAAAAAAAAACAGGAAAAAAACAGTGACCTTTATGTTGGCCGTATGGTCACACAAGCCATAGAATATGTCCCCGCACGCGCCCTTTGCCTGCGATGTCTGCAGGGACGCATGGCTCGTTGTCCTGCGTCACGCTGCGTGAGCACATGCACTCGGTACACTATCCACTATGAAAATCAAAATTTAACCCAGGGATCCTGGGTTCAATTCCCACCCCTGCCCGTTTTGATCTGGATGAGCATCGTACCGGCGTGCGGTCGTGTATCACTAATGCGTAATGCACGTTAAAGACCCCAGGCTAGCGGTTGTACTGCACTGGCTAAATTGCTCATCTACAGCTAGGAGAGAAGTCGCCCGTGGAGGCAGACTACGTTATAGGTTGTATAGACATACACGCACCGCAATTTTGTTTAGAGCGCAGCTCTTAGGCGCCCGTTTCCGGCGTGAGCGGCGTCGCCGTCGCCGTTGGCTTAACCGCGCGTTGCATTATGGGAAACGTTCCATAATGACGTCACACGTGACGTCACGTCTGACGTCACGAGGGTCACAACTAACGTCACGAGGCTCACAAATGACATCACGAGCGTCCTGCGCGTTGCATTATGGGAAAGGTCCCATAATGACGTCACACGTGACGTCACACGTGACTTCATGAGCATCCTGCGCGTTGCATTATGGGAAACGTCCCATAACACAACGTGCGGGCCTCACTCGTGACCCGCGCGTTGCATCATGGGACGTTTCCCACAGTGACGTCACACGAGACGTCACCCGTGACGTTATGAGGGTCACAAATGACGCACGACGGTCGCGAGGGCTACGAGTGACGTCATGAGTGACGTCGCGAAGGTCACTCGTGAAGGTCACGGCGAAGGTTACGACCTTCACTCGTGAAGGTCACAACCTTTAGGAGGCCTTCATGAGTGACGTCATGAGAGTCACTACGGTCACCAGGGTCACGGAAAAGAAGGGAGGAGGAGGGGAGGAGGATAAGAGAAGGAGAAAGAGAGCTGGAGGGAGGAGGACGAGTGCAGGAGGAGAGGGTGTGGAGGAGGAGGAAGGGCAATTCCCTCCTCTTCGTACCCTTCCCTCCTCCTCCTCCTCAAGAACTGCGCTCTATTTCGGAATTACAGGGAGTTGTAAACGTTACGAAAATTAAAAAGCGCGAAAGACAAGGACCAGAGGGAGGCTCGGTACCTTCTGCGTCATTTGTCTGTCCTCCAACTTGATGACCCATTCTTGATACCCAGCTCAGAAGTAATGATTCATTACCTGAAAGACGACTCAACCCAAACCCGATATGGGTTCTCCCTAGATGTTGAAGACCTATTTTATTCAATACCACACAGAGAATTGTTTGACTTCGTCAGCGAATGCATCGACTCCAATGGAGCCCTAGGTTTTCAGAACACCTGTGGCATACCGGTGGCGTCTTTCCTACAGCATTTGGAGTTTTATTTGTGCTCGAAGTTTGTCACGTTTTCAGGAGAAACTCACATGCAGAAAAAAAGGAATCTGCATCGGGTCATGCGTAGCTCCCATTTTGTGTGACATTTTTCTTTCAAAGTGTGACAGGGGCATATTCCAGGGTTGGACCTCCTATCCAGTCGCACGCATATTCAGCTACGTTGACGACTATCTTGTGCTCATGACAAAAATGCCTGACGCGAACGACATCAACATCATCAAAATTTGACGCGCAAGTATCAAGGCTCCAGGCGTCAGGCCACCCCACCTCCATCCTGTCCGACGTTGTTGAATGGATGATAAAACCAAACAGAACAAGCAAGAGAAGTAGAGAAAGAAGAGGTCGACCGGCGATCGTCCCTTATATCCACTGCATCTCTCATCACTTCAAGAGAATCGCCTCTAAATACGATGTGCCGGTTGTGTTTTCAGCCCCCGACAAGCTAAAAAAGCTCTGCCCCAAAGTCAACACCCCGCGCACAAAGCCTGACAAATGCAGTATTAGGCACTGCAACAAATACGTCAGCTGTTGCAGCGGGGTAGTGTATTTGATCCAGTTCACTTGTGGGAAGGTATATGAGGGACAGTCGGGAAGATGTATCAACGTAAAGCTCAGAGAATATGCGCTATCTCTAAAATCTTCTCCGTCGGAGCATCTCGCTCTACATGTGAGGGACTGCGGATGCGCCCCGCTACTGTCCAGCACAAGGATCCTGAGGAGGTGTCCAGATAAGCGAACTCGAGAGATTCTTGAGGCTGAAGTCATTGCGACCAAAGGAGACGCCTGCATCAGTGCTCCATCGGTGACTTTGTCATCAAAAGAATTAGAGTACATGAAATGTTTTCCTTAGATATTCTTAATTTGCTTTACCTTCCTCTTTCATTTTCTTAATATATTAACCGTTATTTTTTCAATGTTACTTTAATCATGCCCACCATTTTCTTTTGTTTTTACTAACTTCCTTTTTTACCTTTTTTAGTTCTCAGCCTTTTCAGATCCTTTCACTGCTTTCTCATCAATATTTGTAACATATAACGTTAGGGTTCTTCGTGTTCCTCATCTTCCGAATTAAAACGTCAGTTGCGAGTAAGCGCTTGTCCTATGTAGTCTCCCTCTTGTCCTTGTCTTTCGCGATTTTTAATTTTTGTAATGTTTAATCAACTAGGCCAACAAAATATTTTGCTACAGTTGTAAACGTCTTTCATTTTTTCAAAACATAACCGCATGGGTAGAACGTGTACTACCCATAGTGAGGAAAACAGAAGCGCCCCCAGCGAGCTTCTTGCCGCGAACAGGCAACCGGACTAAAGTAACTGGACGTGCGGCTCCAATAGAACATCTGCATATTCGGACATATATTGTTTGTATTTTGGCTGTTAACAAAATACTTTAATCTTTAAAAAGGTAACATTCTATGGACCTGACAATTTTAGCTTAGCTGTGGCTCTATATTTTGGCAAGCAACCTAGTCTGGTAGCCACGAGACTGAGTATTTGAAATATTTAATATACTGGGAAATAATCTTTAAAGCAATGTTTTGTTTTATCATATTGCTTTAGAAATATGATGGTGACAACTATGCCTGGAGAAGGTTACACCGTCAGAAACCGGGTAAAAGTGTTTCCTGAAGGCGGTAAGTGGTCGTTTGGCTAATGGTTACCAATAATACGCACGTGAAAGCTGTGACTTTTTGTAATCCTTATTTGGCCACAAAATGCACACCAAAAAATAACTGACCTGTCTTCGGCTTAATGTGTTTTTTTGTCAAGAGGTGCGTTTTATGTAACGGGGAGTTTTACAGTAGTGATCCCAGAAGCTATGCCTAATGAAATAAATAGCGTCGTCGCCATGCGCAACCTAGTGCGCGGTTTGGGTACGGCGCAAGCAGTGTGGCGACGACGGTATTTCTTTCGGCATAAAAAGCTCTCCGGTACGTTATTCTAAAAGTTGCTGATATTTTCTTGGGAATATCCGCTCGAGCCACATCACAGCCGTTATTGCATCACTTTGCGAGCGTACAGTTTACTCAAGCGACCTTTGTACGCTGTAAATATTTCTTTTTTATCCATTACCAATGTGAAGAAGTTTTGCTTCCGTGACTGGTACGAGAATGTGAAAGCAGTCTGAGCCCAGGAGTTGTGATCGGCTGAAAAGCATCCCGAATGGCTCTGGCGGCGAGGAGGAGAGCTCTGTTGGATCAAGGTCAGAGAAGAGAGGCGCCCACACCATTTCGCCAGCTTTTATCTGGCTGGCGCGGATCGACGTACTGGGGTTGAGATGGTCGCGGCTGTTTCTATCTGCGCATGGAGGGGATGCGTTTTAAATTTTTGGGGCATGCGTGAAAAAAAAAAATATAGAGCGAACTGTGACCTTGAACGTTCTGTGTAGCGCTGTGCTCAGACAAGCTGAACATGATTGAAAACTAAGGTTGACTGCTGCTTGCGATGTCCATGCGAAATGCGCCTAGGATCCGCACCGTAACGCCAATGTCTTGCCGCACGCTTTCAGTAAGTGGGCAAATTGGCAGCTTATTCATTGCAATCAGACCACTAACTAGGATGTTTATCATGAAGCACTCACTAGTGGGCGTAACTTTGATTTTATACCCTACCGAAAAAAACAGGTTAAAATGGATTATGGAACAGGAAAATCAAACTGGATTTCTTGCTGGAAACCTGAAATCCAGTCTGCAAACTGGACTTCAGGTTTCCAGGAAGAAATCCACGAAAATAATCCCTGGAGAAGGGGAACATGAGAGACGAAGGACAAACACAAATCTCCAAACACAGCTAATTGACTGGTGCGCGACCGAAAAATTCCGCCTGGTCCGGGTATCGAACCCGGGACCTCTCCATTTCCAGCGGAGCACTCTACTAACTGAGCTAATCATGGGTTAAACGTCAGTAGAGCAAACGGGTTTTGTCAGCTGCCACCAGTTCAACACCAACAAGGGTTAGATTTTCCTGTTCCATAATCTAGTTTAAACTGTTTTTTTTGGTAGGGTAGCGCACAAGTGCAGACACAATTTTTACAGGCACACAAAAATGAAACACTTACGCAGCGCTAACAACTTTTTTTTTTATTTCGTCGTCGTCTACTATTTTTTTTTCGACGCGCTAAAGAAAAAAGAGTTCAAATGATTGATGATGTTTTCTTTACCTTGCGGTTAAGTAGTGTAACTCTTTCTCTGGCAAATTTAGCGACGGGTTGCTAACACCCTTGTTGTTTAGCTGCTTTATATTTCCGGCTTCGATAATGTTCGTAGTGATCTGATTACTGTTCCTGCCTTGTACTATTACAGCTGGTTAGATATGCCATGCAACCGCAATCGCGGCGGGAAATTCCTAGGTGTTCAGAATTGGCTTTGATAATAAAGTTATTGTGTTTTCTAAGTCGGCCATTAAGACACCGTCCAGTCTGCTCTATGTAGTCTCTTCCACAAGAGAGAGGAAAGGAGTAAACCATTCCTTTTGCACAAAAAACAAAGTGGGTTCGGTGTTTCTTGGTACAGGCGGGCGTACTTGGGGCAATCCGTTTGGACTTTTGTCGGCATTTGGAGACCGTTTCGCTTGTGGCTTCCTCTCCTGTTCGGTGTTCGGGCGCTTGGCTCCAAGTTCTCAACTGGTTCAAATTTGCCGTGGAGTCTGACGATCCCCAGTTCCGTGGATTGTTCCGGCGACACAATTTTTCCAAGTGAGAAAAATGTATTCGCGATATTAAGGACAAGATAGTGAGAAATTTATATAAGATAAAACAGCAAATAATCTAAACGAAATGTATTTGCCAGATATCAGAAATACTACCAAAAGTAACTGAAATGCACTATCTTGAGCATGGTATTTAAAGATAGGCACAAGTCTGGTGAGATCTAAAGGTTGTAAACATTTCCTAAAACTGGAGAGAACATTGCCCACCATGCACCCCTTCTCTAACTTTGTCAGAGAAGGAGCTGTATTACTCAGTCAGAGGTTCAAGAAGAGAGTAGTAGATATTTCAATTAATTCTTTTAACGCGTCATAAAAGAGTAAATTAGGATTAAATATTAATAACAAACAAGAGTTTTTGCCAGCGCTGCGCCAGTGTTCTCTTTTGTGTGCCTGTGAAAATTGTTTCTCTGCTCTTGTGCGCCGTAACATCGGAGGTGTGAACAACCAACTGGCCCAAAGTGCAGTTCTAATTAGCGGGCGCACAAAATCACGCCGGTAGCACCGGAGACAGCAACGATGTAAATCAATATTATTACACATTAAAAAAAGGGTGCACAGAAATGTACATTCCACTGCATCTCTTTATTTAAACTTGCACCAAAATGCTTATTTGTTAGGTATTTATTTCAACGACTGAGAATTATTAAAAAAAAAAAAACTTTTGAAATAAAGAAGCAGTTTTTGGAATAAGGGTATTGTCTGTAATGGACGTAAAATTGCGTGCACTGAGTGATAGGTAGACATTTAGTTACTTAGTCTCTACTAATAATATTTGAGATATTTGCCTTAACTGGCACATTTGAATTAGAGATTTGTTACCTATCTTCGAACTGTGTTATATCTGTTGTTAAGATTTATACATCTTAAATCCGTTTCATGTTGTACACTGCCAAATGCAAGTCGTGGGGAGGCTAAGATACCGAAACTGCATGCGACCGTAAAGAGCGACAGAAGTCTTACCCTGAAGTGACGTCTGCTTCCGCAGCATACAAGGCAGCGGACGTGGATAGTGTAATAGACCATGTGCAAAATGTAGAGTGCCATCTAGTACCGCGCCGAGAACTACGTCCGCCATCTTGGTAGCGGGGAGAAAACGAAACCAGTGACCCGACCGGCAAAGAACCCACGTAAACAAGCGACCGCGCTTCGTACGAGAGGAGGAAGGAGGAAACACTTTATTTGTCTTAGGGTGATAGGCGATGCCAACGCGTTGCTGCGTTTCTCTGCGAATGCAACGATAAACCTTTGATTCGTGCGTGACGTGAACGTAAAGGTGAATCACAATTTTTTCTTATTTGTTACTTCAGACGCAGCTTTTGACAACAACAATCGGTGACAACGCGAAGAAACATGCGGACGTTTATCGCGCACCTCAAAACCATTGACAACTATTGAACTAGGCTGTAATCTTTTCACGAAGTTGTACCGATATTGTTTCTGAACTTGTTTTTTTCCTTCATGCACGTTGTAGCGCCGGACCTGCGTTTTTCTTGATGCGAAAGCAGGTCAATGTATGCGGACGACACCAAGGCTGTCAAGCGAGGCATAAAGATAACCGTTTTAATAATCTACGCCACCAACCATAATTGAAGATGCGTATGGTTAACAGTAAACAACAAAAGCTGAAAGCATCACAGAGCCCTCATTTTAATGTCACATATAAAAAAGAATATTACTTTGGACAGCCAGGAAACAATCTCAATGCTTTGCAGCGATTTCTACACACTTGATCTGGCGTCGGTAAACGAGGTTTGTATAACACGTGTAAAACTAAACAAACTGATGGGCTGCGGAGCGATGTTAAGATGTGCGTATTTATTACTCAGTTAGCGGGACACTCGGCAAATTTGGCGTCGTCGACCGCGCTCCACATCGACGCGGGCCATATTCGGCACTCCGCCAAAACATTCCACATTGACGTCACGCTGCTGACGTCACGCCGCGCATCACGTCACCTGGCGTCAGCCGACATCATCAAGTGACACAGTCATGTCAAGTCACGTTGCACAGCGACGCCACGCGGCCTAATGACGTCAGCTAACACCGTGGGTCGCGTCATGTCGTGACGTCACGTGACATTCAGACGTCACGTAACAGTACGTCGTCATGACATCTGTGGGCGCGAAGAAACATAAACAAGAAACTGCTCATCATGGAAGCAGTACAAGCAAAGCATTTTCATTAATTACGCCAGAAGGGTTCTCGGCCGACAAAATCAATAAAGCTAGGTGGACGTTAAGCTGGCGAAATCTGCGGGCGTGAAATTAGGCGGAAACACACGCTTGAAACTGGAGTACGCGCCTGTGGAAATGTTCGTCAGTGATCGCAAAGCTTGGTTAGGTTGTGCTCAATAGCATCGCATAACACGTTCGGGCAGTCACACCAACGACAGGAAACGGCTCGGGCATACACGTGCAGTTTTGTCGTTCCCTCAATCTCAATCTCGGGCGCGCGATTTTCGAAGTGTTTTTCAAGTACCACGGAGCACTCTGAGTTTGTGCCCAATAAAATGGTTTCACCTGTTCACGGAATGCTTTCTACTTAATACACTCTCGTTGGTTCCAAAACGCTATGGAATTTTCCTCCGGTGTGTTACTGGGTTTAGTACCAAACGCCTATGCGGACTCTCTGGTGCGCTCTCGTACATCTTTTCCGACATGACACCTGAGCAGCTCCGACTTGGCACCTCGGCTGTCGCAGTGTTTCACTTTACGGGTTGCGTAAGTGCCCCGACTTTTTATTGGTACCTGGAAGGCCCTCATTAAACGAGGAATGGGCTGCTGAAAAAGAGATGCGGAGAATTCGACCCGCCTTGCGTTTTTTAAGGAAGCAGAGAATTGAGGCGGCATTATTTGAAACACGAAGGTGTGCCTCATACTTTCTATTATAAATGCTCATCTTGTTTTTCGCCCGTACGCTCTGAACGGCGGGATGTACCGACTCGCGAACGCACATTTTGGTCGCTCAGGCCACTTGATTGGATAGGTAACAAAGCAAATATCCCAAAGAAGAAAGAAACTTGCCCATTCATACGACCCTTATTTCCACGTTACAATATAAGAAAACCATATGACATATTGCACGAATTTTCTTCAAGGAGGAACGGACAGGTAACTACGATATTTCGTCAAGGTGTCTACTATACTTTCCCTGTCAGACGACACTAAGTGGCGTTGCCTTCTTTCACCTGTCTTTAATAAATTTCCAAATAGCGATACATTAATCAAGTAATGGGGCGCCCAGAGCCGACTCTTTCATTGTTTTATCTGTACACTACCTGATTTGGACATGATTCTCCATATTAGTCTTTCGTAGGGTATTATGCAATATGAGTCGTATGGGTGAATATTGTTTTTCTTTTAGTGCCGAATGCATTTCCAAATAGGCTTGGAAGAACTGCCCAAATATGTTTCTTCATATATTTTTAGGTGAACCAGTGGAGTACCACGCCGTTTACGGCGACATTGATGTGTGTGCGGTAACCAGGATGACCTACATAAGTGGTAAGGTCCATTTATTGTCACAAATAAACACACATATATATATATATATATATATATATATATATATATATATATATATATATATATATATATATATATTATATATATACACACACAGGGTCTTTCACGAAAGGTGGACAAATTCGACATGGCGAAAACTACGCGTCGCAATAAGAAAAGGCTTGTGTCGTTTTGGTCCTGGGAAAATGATTGAAGTCCGGGATAATTAGTTTGGTAATTACTTTTGCGTAATTAACTTTTTTATATTGTGTTTAAGGGTATGGTTTCAACTAGAAAATTGCTCAGCATTATCAGAAAACACTAAATCAGCAGATTGCAGAACGATAGAATGCACGCTAAGCATTTTACGGCTTTCTGAAAAACCGCACGAATTCGACGGGTTTTTAAGTTTCGGTTTGCTATCGGAGCGCATCTCTGCCCCGGCGGCACTGCGCCCCGTGGAGAGATAGTGCAACCAACCTCTGCTGCGCTGTCATCGCGCGACGCAGCAGAGGCTGGTTTCACTATCTCTCCACGGGGCGCAGTGACTGCCGGGGCAGAAGATGCGCTCCGATATCAAACCGAAACTTAAAACCCGTCGAATTCCCGCGCGGTTTTTCAGAAAGCCGTAAAATGCTTCGCGTGCATTCTACCGTTCTGCAATTTGTTGATTTAGTGTATTTTGATCATGCTGAGTAATTTTCTAATTGAAAACCATGCCCTTAAACACAATATTAAAAAGTTAATTACGCAAAAATAATTAACAATCTACTTATCCCGGACTTATACTTTTCCTAAATAGGCACCTGGCCCAGGACCAAAACAACACAAGCCTTTTTTTGTTGCGACACATAGTTTTCGCAATATCGAATTTGGTCACCTTTCGTGAAACACCTATATATATATGTATATATATATATATATATCTGAGTTTCGCGAAAGGTGAACAAATTATATATATATATATATATATATATATATATATATATATATATATATATATATATATATATATATATATATACATATATATATATATAAAGCCATAGTAAGTTTTTTTTTTAATCACAACTCGAGGAGCTTAAAATACTGATTGCTTAAGCTGTTTTAGTGTACTAAGGTAGTGAATTGGGCGAGTCGGTAAACGTCAAACACGATGAAAACAGCTCAAACGACGGAGACAAATTAAAGAAACAAACACGAAACGACGAAGCTGCTCTGGAAACTAAAGTTTTATTAGTGAAAAAGACAAATAAAAATATCGTAGCCAAAACAGATAGCATCAACAACCCTCTACTCATCTATCAAACAGCACAGCTTCGGAGCTGAAACATTTCAAGGAACGCCACGAACAATGCAAGTAAGGGCGACGTACGGGGCACCGGTGATGCTCTCGGCACCTCAAAAGTTGAGACAACTTTGTTCTAGGGTTGGTGATAGGGATAGCCGCCCAAAGCCATGCGCACTACAGCGTACCGATCACCGGTTGTGACTTGTGTTTCATCCATTGTTTACAAACTCCCCTATCTTGTAAGAAGCTTTATGTGGGCCAGACGAGCAGATGTCTCAATGACGGGCTTAGCGAGCATTTGTATTCGTGGGAGGCCACTGTCGGGGGCACTTGGCAGCACACTGGAGAGCACAAGTGCGAGTGTGTGGCTGATTTTGGTAAAGTTGCGTCCTGGCCAAACACAGAGAAAAAACAGCAAGATATATTATTGAAGCACTTTTTTATTTCCAGTTTCGGGGACTTATGCGTCAGCGTGACGTCGGTGGCTCTGTCAGGTAAAGATGTTTGCTTTTTGCAAGCTAATATGAACTTCGTTGTTTAAAGTGTTTCAGCTCCAAAGTTAGAATGGTGCTTGATAGATGACTAGGTGGTAAGGTAGTAAGCTGGGCAAGTTGGTATGGATTGAACATGATGTTAGGCTAGGTGGTTGTTGATGTATTCTATTTTTGCTACGTTGCTTTCTTGAGGTGTTTTTCACTAATAAAACTTCAGTTGCGAGTACAACTTCGACCTGTCGTGTTTGTTTCTTTACTTCGTCTTCATCGTTTTAGCCGTTTTCATCATGTTTTAGTTAGCTTCGAAGAATGTATAATTCTCATTATCGTAACATCGACATATTGCCCAATCGAAACAGAGTCCGGCTTTGTATTTAAATCTTTGTGTGCCTTTTTGTTATTACGCCTGTGTGCCATGCGGCATAAAAAGGGAACTAGGATTAAGGGAACTAAGATAACTAAAAGGGAACTAAGACACATGCACGTGTGTCTAATGTCGCAAAGCTGTCGAAAACAATGCCTTTATAATAAAACATTGCCCAAATGATGAAAAATTGTCAAATTTGCCGAACTTAACAATTATAAAGAGCTCCTACAACTATACTTCTGCATTTTTAATAACTTGCAGAAATTATCGCTGCAAAAACGAGCACTACGAGGCTTCTAATGCCCAATGTGGAAGTTCGTTTGCATATATTTTATGTCGGGAATCAATTTATTATGACGAAGTACACCGATTTTGTGCTCTTGCAGTCATTCGGCTGTTACAGAGATAGGACATTTTGAAACCAGGGCATAACTAAGGCTGGGTTGTTTTTCCTCTAGCTCCTTTGTGGGGCGCACTTTAAACACCAAATTGCCTCTGCTTTGAAGACAAGCTAATATGTTAAAAAAATGACGCAACCAGTCGCCGCGCAAAACCTTTTTCGATGCAACTTATTTTTTTGTATAACAAAGACTATTGCTACTCCATATGGTTGCGCATGAAATCACAGAATTATTAGAAAAAGAGCAAAGTCCACTTAATCAAGTTTCTAGAGAAGAAATACCTGTATAGGCCCGACGGGCATTGACCGAATAAAGATACCTAAAAAAATATTTTATGAACCTACTGCGATGTATTTTATCACAAAGGTACGACCTGATTGTGTTCCCAATAGTATAAACCATCGACGTCATAATTCAGTTTTATATTTTGAGTAGGCTACAATCAAACACTAGCGGAGCACATGTTTACGAGCAACAGAGACAAAACGCCGTTCACTGGTCCTCTTCTGTCAAGGGCATAGCATCCTCATTGTTGAGTACAAATTAACACGGGAAATGTAGCCTGATCTCTTTCACCTAAATGGCGGCTGGCCCCAGTCATAGAAAATATGTCTCCATTGCAATTCCTCCAGCCGAGTATTCACCTGATTTCTTGATATAGCCACTGCTTAAGAAACTCAAGGCGTGGCCTTACGATGCTCACGGTTCTTGATCCGTCATTATTTCTGCCACTTTCTTGTCAGCTAATGCCGCATTAGAAGTGATCGGGGATCAAAAATGAGTATGAGATGCTCGGGGCTTGACACGCTATGCTTTTATTAAGTTGTAGTTGCCAACTCAATAGGTTGATCACGCAGGAAATTATGGCAGATGTAGCAGATATGTGGAATATTAGATTATTGAACGGATTATATCTTTTAGCATTCAGCTAATGATAAGTTGAAAATATAGTGTTACATGTAGCTTAAGCCAGTTTCTTGTAAGCAAAGAGGAGTAATACCGTAGTAATGCTAGAGCTCTTAGCTGTCATTAAGACAACGACAATCAACACAATCGCAATGGGCCGGACTTACACGGCGGCGCCAACTTTCACTTTTGAGCCACTAAGGATCATTGAGTTCAACTGAGCTGGCCCACCAGAGTCAACTGATGGGGGTTCGCCCCAATAAAGCTAAAGATGGCGGCGTCCGCCGCATCGCTGCCCATGGCCAGCGCCAGCCAAGCACTTACGGCTGCGGAAGATTGGGGGACGTATCTAGAAAGTATCGTAGCAGCAAGCATTGTTGGAAGAGGTAGGATTCGGGGTCAGAGCTACCGCCAGAACGATCACGGCACGCCGCGGAATCCAAAGCTCGGCGTAGGCGGCCATTGTGATGACGGTGACGATAAGACTTTCGTTATCTCTCAACTTGAATTCGTGTGAAACGTTCTGGGTGTCGTTTCCGTACTGTAAAAATGAAAAAAAAATATTTTGTATTAAGCGTTTATAATGAACGAAAAGTGTGCTTAGAATTCATTTCTATCACTTTAAGAAAAGGTAATTTGACATCAGTTTTTGTTTCGTTTCGGTTGCAACTGTGTCCCTTGACGCGAATCTCAACTGGGGTTGCAAGGCCTATGTACCGTGTAACAGCGGACAGCTTAGTTGAGCTCAGTGACAGTTGGAAGAGGCCAACGATCGTTGGCTTCATGAAGATTGAGAGCGCTAGTGTAACGAGGGCATTAGGCGCTTTCCTCTGGACTTTCAAAATGGCGGCGTTGTTACTTTACTCTTCGGATATTAATCTGCCTGAAGCTATCGGCCTTGAATATAGACTTTAATATGCCTTTTAACACGGCACAACCGAGCGATAGTTCTTTTTCTTTCCTCGCAAATATAGAAATAGTATAATTTATTCTTTCTTGACCGCTAGACACGCGTAGCAACGCAGACGCGGTGCCAAGTTTTCAGCGCTGTGCTGATCTTGAATTTCAAGATATTCCGCGAAACAGCTTGTACCTGTCTTTGAACACACTATTAGGCACGCGCGCGAGCAAAAGCGTCGCTGTAAGAGAAATTCGCGATCGGCCAAATCATAAATTCCGGTACACTAATGATTCCTGCCGAATTGCCGCTTCATGGCGAGGCAAATCCTGCCGATCATGACGAGGCAGAGGCAAACCCTGCCAGTCACGGCGAGTCAAATCCTTACCGTGACGTCACGAACGAAACACGTAAGAGGGCGCCACCGAAACATCTCGGCGCTAATATTCACTGACAACTTAAAAGAAAAACGGGGTGCGTTCTCAATATATGCGCGCTTCTTCATTCCTCATTCGTCGTTCTAATTGCCCAATGCAGCGATCTCATTAGCCGCGGACAGATAATAAGATGCAAGGTAGCCCTTCACGACCTGCGTTTATTAAACTGACAGTGGCCACCAAACATTCCGCCAAAGAACTTGCACCTGTCTGTTAACGATTCATCCTATGTGATTTAAAAACAAACAGAAGTAACAAGCAAACACTACCGACATCGACAAGCCTCAAACCATGCCGTTATTACAACTATGCCTCAAGCACGTGCATCATGGAAAAGGTATCTTGGCAGGCTTGCAATCACTCGTGCTTACTTCACGAGCGCTGAAAGACTGCAAGCCTGCCAAAGCTACAGTCCCGTGCATGCTGCACGCCTTCGAGGCTTGTCGGTTGTTTCTGTTTGCCGCTCTAGTGGAACTCCGACATAATAGAAATCTCGGGGCTCGCCCTGTCTTTCGTAAGCTGTCAGTAACAAAAAAAAAAAAAATGTGCAAAAGATTTTTTTTTTAAATTCTACTTTTACACGAATTTAGTGGAGAAATCGAGTATAATACGATTTGTTTTTTACATTTATGCAGACGACGCACTGCAAGTTTTTGTGAAAAAGTCTCACTACGACAAGTATGGTCGAAATGCCAGCTGCTGCGATTTTATTTACACCATGCTCGCCGGCTCGTCTCAGAAGTACGACATCTACGACGAGAGCTGCGACACACCGGAGTGACGTGGAGCTCAAATTGAGCGTCGCTGGCTATTTTACCCACATAAAGTGTTACTGTTTTATACAATATTTCGTTATTCAATGTGAAGGTGGTCCAGTCCTGGCCGGCTGTGCGGCATTTTTGAGGTGCTCTCACTCAGTTTTTTTAAATTGCATTCTAATATGGTCCTTTCCAGGAATAAATAAAAGGTTTTAGAATAGGAGCCCCAGTGCAACTTGCGACATCGCGCTGCGCAGGCGCAGAAGTTCTACGCATGCGTAATGCGACGCCCCAAGCGGCTTTGGAGACCCAATGTTTTGGGGTCCCCTATTCTACGAGGGTTGTCCGTAAAATAAGGTTCCCAAGGATCTGCAGTCGCGAGGAACGCTGTTACGCGGAATCCGGCGACATTGGCGTGTAGCTTGGTTCCCCTCTCCCAGTCCCCGCCCCGGCGAGCTGTCTGCGACGCTGAGTCTTGGCTTGCCAGCCGTTAGAGATGGAGCTCCCACTCGCTTTTCCCGCCAGATGTGAATCACGCTCTGTGAATCGTTTTCTGTGTGCAGAAAACACCGCGCCGGTGGACATTCATTCCCAACTGTGCAAAGTCTACGGAAAAAAGTGTATGAGCGTACAGCACGTGGGTCCAGTACACAACACCGGAAACCAAACAACAATCCCGTCAGTGAAAACATCCAGAGTCGCTCAAGCCGCTGAAGTTCAAACAAACACTGTCTGCCGGCAAAGTGATGGCGAGCGTCTTTTGGGACAGGAAGGGGTTATCGTTGTGCGAATTCATGCCTGCCGGGACAACAATCAATGCGGACCGCTACTGTGAGACTTTGAAGAACCTTCGTCTCGCGATTCAAAACAAGAGGAGAGGCATGCTCACGAAGGAAGTGCGTTTCCATCAGGACAACTCTCGTCCTCACATCGCCCGTGTAACAAACGATTTCATCAACAAATTTGTATGAGATACTGTCAAAACACCCGCCCTATAGCCCAGACATAGCCCCAAGTGACTACCATCTCTTCCTTGAATTGAAGAAACACCTGGGAGGGACGCATTTCAGAACCGGAGAGGAGCTGAAAGAAGAGGTTTTAAGGTATACCTTCACGGCACGGCGGGAGAGTTCTATGATTCAGGCATAAAGAAGATGGTACACCGCAAGCAAAAATGCATTGATATCAACGGCAATTATGTCGGAAAAAAGGGGAAAGTTTGAGCTTTCCGAAAATGTATTATTGAATACCAATAAATATGTTTTTCGTTGTGAAAAATTATTGGGAACCTTATTTCACGGACAACCCTCGTAGAACTCTCTATTGTAACGTATTTATCAAGTGCTTAATTGTATACGTAGTCTTTTTAGGCCTGCTCTGAGCGCTTTAGTTTCCCTCATGTCGGATGTAGCCCCAATGGGCGTCGCATGATGACCATTGTAGGCGTGACGGTTTCCGTGACATTGTGGCCTAAGGTGACACCATGACGTCGGAGGGGACCAATAAACGCTCTGCACCCAGGGCCGGCCTTTCGGGTGGGCGACCTGTGCAGCCGCACAGGGCGCCATTCATATGCGGGGCGCCGAAAGGGCCGCCAGGTCGTGCAGAACCCAAACCTCGAAGGAATAAAATCAAAAACAAAAAACGACCGCATCGCGAAGGGCGAACCCCCCCCCCCCCCTTTTCCCTTAGTTGTAGAAAAAGGTGGTGGCGCTCGCCGTTTGGCATTTTCGGCCACAAAACCAACGACTAAGTTCTTGTTATAACAGGCGTCCATCAACTCGCAGCCACCCGCGGATGTTTTACTATAACCTCTTCTCCGTGTGAGTCAAAGCGCCATGGAATGAATCATGAACGACTACGCAAGCGATTACCTCCGCACAGGTCTCAAATTACGAGCGGAGCAAAACCTGACTCGCAAAACGCGATGGAGTGAGCATACCGCACTGTTTGCGCAACTACCGAACGGAGGCGCCAAACTCATCGGCGAGCAAATCAGTGTGTTGGAGCGAGTCACGGGACAAAATACTATTGGAACAGATTTTTGCTCTTAGTTATCACGTGCTTCGCTCAGAGTCTCTGATTGGCTCGCAGAAGATGTAGGGCTTCGCCCTTGCCAAGTTATTCTCGAGCCGAGAAATGCCTTCGCTCAGGAGGTCTGACCGGAGGTAAAATGAACCCGATTCATCCCGACATTCGAGCTGCACTGTGCAACGCTCGCTGTGGAGTCTCTAGCAGTAAGCTAAACGAACCAATAGCTTCTCGGCATCCGGTGGGTCTCTGTGCCCAGAGGCTTCAACCCGACTGAGAAAATGATATGTGTAAAAAACTCTCAATCCGCAGCTCTTTCTTTTGTGTGTGTGTGAGCGAGCAGCGTACGACTCCGGACTCGCAATGCCGATCAGTGTTGACAACTCAAAATTCAGAAACCCGCCACAAGAATCCCAAAAACCGCTAAAAACAACTAAATTTATAATGTTGCGCAAGGATTGCCCGAATCACAGTGGCAGGCCCTGGCGTCCGACATAAAGCTCGAACTGATTATAATGCAATTAAATGCAAAGGTGCAAGCGAGCTGGACAATAATGACGAAATTAATCCCTGGAGAAGGAGAACAAGAGGGACAAAGGACAAACACAACTCTCCAAACACAGCTAAATGCAAAGGTGCACACGAGCTTGCACCTTTGCATTTAATTACATTATAATCATAACCTCAAATTTGCAAGCTTCACCCTTGTTGGTGTTAGACTGGTGGCAGCTGATAAAACCCGTTTGCTGTACTGACGTCTGGCCCCTGGTTAGCGGAGTTGGTAGAGCACTCCACCTGTAATGGAGAGGTTCCGGGTTCAATACCCGAACCAGGCGGATTTTCCGGTCGCCCACCAGTCACCTAGCCGTGTTGGGAGATTTCTGCTTGTCCTTTGTCCTCTTGTTGCCTTCTCCAGGAATTAGTTTTGTCAAGCTCGAACTCTTGGAGGACAGCTCACGGACCTTAAGTTTCTCGTTTACATTGTTGTGTGGTACGTCATTCTTTTTTCAAGTTAATGTTGTAAGCAGGAACATACAATGCAAAACAGAAGGACATCGTAGCAACCACCCAGCTGATGAAAGCATGCAGCGATTACATCAACAATTATCGCGACGTCGGGTACGAAACTGCAACTGGCAACTGCGCACGGTCTTCCCGAGAGCATGGGTGTTGACAGTGTGATAAAACCACCCCTCGACTGCGGCGGAAAAAGCGCGAATTATGTTATGACTGCCAAGACAAGGTTGATGATGTCGAGACAAAATTCAAGCGAGAGTTGTTCTACAAGATGATTGAAACCGTAAGATGTCGATTTAAGAACGCTTCACACAGATGGAGCAGCACGTGAGCTTCTGGGGGTTCCTTTACGACCTCACCCGACTTCCTGACAAAGCAGAACTTCTTAAACTTTGCCAAGGCCTTGACCATGCACTGAGAATCTGAGACACCTAGAAAGTGCAAACATCGACGGTACAGATCTCTGCGAGGAGCTGATCTAACTATGCAGCCTGCTGCCCACTGGATGCAGTGCTCGCCAGGACGTCCTCCAGTATATTCTGGACAACCATCTATGTTACAAATTTCCTTATACGTGGGTGTCATTGAGGATCTTCCTCACTTTGCCAGTGTCAGTGGCCACCGCTGAGAGGAGTTTCTCAAAAGTAAAGCTTATTAAGACATACCTAAGATCAACCATGGCAGATGACAGGATACCGTCATTGGCAATTTCGTCCGTTGAAAACAGGATAGGGTCTAGCCAGGATATTTCGCAAGACGTAGCCCAATTTGCGATGTTGAAGGCTCGGAAGGTTGCCTTCTGGGGTCTTTGACATGGTTAACTTGTGCTTTTGTTTTCTATGTCCATAAGACGTTAGCTTGCTATGGGAGTCCCACAGCTGAAGTTTGGTTAATCTAAGAAATAAATGATTTTTGAACCTTTGAACACGGTGCCGACAAAACTCTCAATGCTTACGAGCGTCATTCGTTTTTAGGATGTGGTTTTCGACTGGCAATGACAAAATCGCGACCATTAGCGCTGGGTCACTGTGCCATGTTTGCTAACAACGTGATGTTAGGTTCGAAAATAGGGGTGGGGGGGCGCCACGGCTGCTGTTTGCCCAGAGCGCTTGCTGCTCTAAGGCCGGCCCTGTCTGCACCGACAGTACCTCAGAATATAGCAAAGAGACAGGCCGTTGTTTTTGTTTTGTATTGACTTTTTGGCCCAAAACGTGATACCTTTGCACGATCCCCCATGATCTCAGATTTGGATGACCAAGCTTCTCTTCCTGCAACTATTTATGACAATACGGCTGCTCAATTTTGTGAGGCGAGCTGCTGAGAGTCCCAGCACACTGCAGGAGCGAGCGCTATTTACCCGTAAGTTTTATGCAAAAAGTAAAGACAATCGTTTGTTATGCGCTTCGCACAGCGAATGCTTCGACATGTATTTATTTACAACACTCGTTTATTTAGAGTTCGAATGGAAACCTCAAGAGTGCGTTTCAAGAAACAGTTGCGAAAAAATAACAAAACCTGTACAGCAACCAATCACCGTAAATTCAATCATCACTTCGGTGATTTCCCGGCCAAACATGAGCTTCCAGAAAATCAACACCTACACCTTTTACGAGAACTAGCATGTCTTTAAATAAAAACCAAGTAATAGTTTTTCAAACTATTCCCAATTATCAACCTCAACCAAAAGCTAGCCAATATATTCTACTCCTCAAATGTTTTTACTAGAGAAAAATATTTTGGACACCAAGGTTCGGGCAGAGAGGTTTGCAGCCAAGAATACATTTACACGTGCTTAGGCAGGCGTAGTCATACACTCCCGCGTTTGAGATATGATGTCACCCAAGCCCGCCCAAGGTGCCCGTTGGGCTGATTGCTCAATTTGGGCGAAAGCACTAATTTGGCCGAAGGGTTCATTGAGGGTAAATACCTAGAATTGTCTGGAATCTTCCTTTCGGCCAAAAACGCTTCAATTCGGCTTAATTCCCAATTTGGCTAGATTCTTCAATTAGGGAGGATGCTCCAGTTTGGGTCAAGCATCTCGATTCGGCTAGAGCGTTTGATTTGGAGGTAATACTGACTAAGGTATCCCCAACGTGTTTGAGTGATTGAACTATACCTGCATCATGCTTTGCCACTTGGATTGCAAGTCAAAACTTTCTCCACATTAAAATGTATCTTGGCACATGGTAGCCACAATGGACCTTTTTCACATACCGACGGCACCAGGCGGTGGCTGCACGAACTAAAAATCGAGGAAGGGACCTACCTGCGCCACCAATCGATAATGGGAGCTACGCTACCAGTTTCTTCGTTCTCTGAGCAGCTGGGCGTGCTCCAACGTGCCGTCCAAGTGGGGCATCCGTGGCGTCCACTTAAACGTTGTGTTATTCTTTCCGTCCGCTTTCTTTTTTTGCGTAACACAATTATATGTATGCTGCAATTACGTTTGCTACTCGCTGATCTACAGCCTCCTTCGAATTTCCTTGATTTTTGGTTTCAACTTCCGCCGCTTGGCATCGGGCGCTCGCGCGTGCGCTAGAACGCTTCTCGGAAAAGGTCCATTGCCTGCCTGCAACCATCAGTTGTGTTTGTATGTCTCATTGAGCTGCTGTGCACATACCACTCACTCCATGCTTCAAACAAAATAGTTTATTATCTT
>JAZHYW010024342.1:0-27241 GCA_037355805.1 Ixodes ricinus | reverse complement strand
GCTAAACACACACTTCACTTCAAGAAGTCTCACTCAAGCACCTGGGTCAGGACGAAACACTGATCACTTCGGCAAAACGACTCGTCGAGGTAGGCAAGACAGGCGTGTGCAGAGACTTCGGCGGCCATGAAAGAATGGCGAAGCTTTTGTTTGTTATGGTATGAATTCAAACGAAAGTGCCCGTCTTGTAAACCTTTTGTAGAGAATATTAATAACTCTCATTACACGGGTTATTCTTTAGACAAAAAATATGCAGCTCAAAAGGAAATTGCAACATAGAACAAAGGTTTAACAACCAAGATCTAAGCTGTCAATCAAACTCTTAGCCAACGAGAAGTATAGCAGCCGATTGGCACAAACGTCACGGAATCCCAACTTCGTGGCGCGCGATTTAAAACGGACAAAATAGCCGCAAACTAAAATCAGTCTCACGCAATAAATATTGCTGTAAAAATTTTTTTTCTCGTGGAAAAATTGTTTTTTGACATGCTTGTCCCAATTAGGCTGTTTAAAAACATTTTTTTCTTTGCAGTTACTCTTTAAAGGGTAACTGCAAAGACAAAAAAAGTTTTTTTTAAACAGCCCAATTTGAACAAGCATGTCAAAAAAAGTTTTCCGCAAGAAAAAAAAACATTTTACAGCAGTATTTGTTGCGTGAGACTGATTTTAGTTTGCGGCTATTTCGTCCGCTTAAATCATGCGCCACAAAGTTGGGGTTCCATGACGTTTAGCACCGATTGGCTGCTATACCTCTCATTGGCTAAGAGATTGATTGACAGCTTAGATCTTGGTTGTTAAACCTTTGTTATATGTTGTAATTTCCTTTTGAGCAGCATATTTTTATGTTTGAAGAATAACCCATGTGATGAGAGTTATTATTCTTTACATAAGGTTTACAAAACGGGCACTTCCGTTTGGATTCATGCCATAACAAACAAAAGCTTCGCCATTCTTTCATGGCAGCCGAAGTCTATTCCCTCTTGTCTCACCTGCCTCGACTAGTCGTTTCGCCGAAGTGATCAGTGTTCCGTGCTGACCCAGGTGCTTGAGTGAGACTTTTAGAAGTGAAGTAGTGCGTGTTTAGCAGCTGCCGCAGGTGTTAGTGATAGGAAGCGATGCGGGGTTTTGGCTTTCATAGCGCAGTTCTTTCGTTTTTCTCTGCTTGCTTAGCGTGCTTTTTCTTTTTTTTTTGCTGTTTGCGCGTGCAATTGTTGACTTTTTGGAGATGTCAGCAGCCATGTTGCCCCGAAAGGAATGCTATTTGGCTGGAGGCTATCGGGCGTTCGCGTAGCGACAAACGTGTCCAGTTACATTATCGTCATATCGCTCCGGAGGCCGTCGAGATTTGCACCGGGTTCACCGAACGTTTGCGACTGAGACAGCTGTTACGTAAAAAACCTGGCACAGCGAGGTTATTACGTAATAGCTGTCCGCAGAAGCCTTCGGACGTCGAGATTCTGCGTTAGAGGACGGATTTTTTTTCTCGGCTTCCGAACCATTTTACGTAATGTTGTTTGAATTGAATGTGTACTGTTATCGTAAATCTTGGCTTGTGATTGCGCCTTTGTTGATCATCTTATTCGTTTTGCTGGAGAGACGCAAACGACGGGCATTACAAAATCGTTTCCACATTCCGCACACCTCGTAAAAGCACTCCCCCAGTCACCTTGCGAAAAGTGCAAAACACGCAGTCCGCACTGTCCCGACTTCCCAGTCTTTTACCTGCTTTAGAGCAGTTTGTACCTGCTGGCTGCTAATAGGTATGTCTACCGAAACTTCAACTTGAAACTAGGGGCAGTGCCAGAGAGCAAAGAGACAAAGTTCGGAAAGCTAGCTCGCCCTCCCCAATTTCTGAACGTTTAAGTGATTGTACCGTAATAAATGCACAACGCCTCTTCCCAAAATAAAAAAAGCACTATGTTCACTACGTAAAAAATGGTCTCAGTTCATGCATCTGTGGGCAGGTAGGAAATCTTGCCCAAATTTATTCACACTGTACGACGAGCTCAACACGTAGCTGTGCAAACGCAGTCCAACAACACGAAGTGTAAAAACGGCAGATTTAGGACAATTCGGAGTCCATTGTTCAATTAAAAGTATGTAATTTTGTTGAGAACGCCCGCAGCTTTTTTCTCATAGTATGCGTCGGGAATCTTCCAAATTTTGAAATGGAACGAAGGTTTATTTTTAAAAACGCTCGCTGCGTCCTTCCGGACCAGTTTGACTGGATCAGCTGACGACGACGGGACTGAACCCCACAACAACCAATCTGCGCTCTGTGTTAGTGCGGGTGTCTAGTTCCAAGCACCGCTTCACACACACCACCAACGTTTCAGTTCTTTGTCGCATCGCCGTGTTGCACCAAACAGAGCGAGATCGCCGAAGTCGACGCAGCGCTGTCGTGAACGTTGGCTTGTGGCTGCACACTCGTGGACCCTGTGACTCTCTTCGCTCTCAAAGCACACACGACGATTACGAATGATACTTTCCGTCTTCCGGGAACATCCAGGGGCGTTTCTCTGGTCACGTCTTCGCTATGTTCTCGCCAATCGCGCAGGTTCTTGCGTTGTTGCCAGATCTTACCGTCGTTCAACTCCGCAGCCAAGTGAACCCAAGAGCGAATCCAAGGGTGAGGGGCGGGGCGTACTTCTCCTACGCGGGGGTCGAAAGAGCGGGAGTTTCAAATGTGGAGGGGTTCCGACTCGGACTAAATTACGTCCTGTAACGTAAATATTGCTAAAAAATATTTTTTTTCCGCGGAACATTTGTTTTGTGACATGCTTGTCCCAATTAGGCTGTTTAAAAAAACACTTCTTTTTCTTTGCAGTTACCCTTTAAGTCTCGTTACCCAAGGCCAGCTCCAATTTAGTGTGGTTATTTCTTGATTTGTAGGAAACTGGCTCAGGATTTGATTTTTTTAGTATACAGAGTGGTACTTTTTTATCGAAACAGATTTTTAGTTTGTGCGACTCGGTGGGCATTAGATCGGTGGATAACCGTGGCAACATTTTGACTATTTAACCAAAATCTGTATATTAACTTTTTAATTAGTGGTCTTATGAGCCATGTTGCGATTGCAGTTTTAAAGGCAGCCTCTGAGAGCCTAACCCGATAGACCCTTTTCAAAAGTTGGCACCATCTACTGCTGGACGCACAAACTTTGACTTTGTTTGATCCCTCTCCCGTACGTGCCCGTATGAGAGCAATAAGAAAGCCAGTTTGACACCAATGGAAGGTGCCTATTGATGCAAATGACTAATCAAAATTTAGAAAAAGTTTTTTTTATTGTTTTCTTTATTTGGCTAATTAAGACAATGTCACTTCCAAAGTTTCCATAGGGGATATACCTAATAAACATCACGTTTCGGTTCAGTTTGACTAGATCCTTGCACAACTCCATGCAAAAGGAGCGAACAATTGCCATCATCGCTTTGAAAATGGCGCCTCTATTTCAGTGCGATGCAAGCGTATCGTGTACCGGAAAGGTAACAGCTACACAAAGTACGGAGTAATTATCAACATTGACGACAGCCAATACACAGGCTGTAACCTCTCGCGACTGCCTGTACGACTAGCTTTTGAGGTGTGTGCATCATCGTTAGTAGGCTAAACGACAAGCTGTGTTCTTGACGATTGCATGTCGCCACGTCCCCTTCCGCAGCCTTCGCAGTATGAGAAGTGCACACGGAAGCAAGCTGCGTATGATGCAGCCATTCGAAGCGACACCTCGACAGCCTCGACGCGATCACAAACACGATGCCCAAAAAATGACAGCATTTCCGCTTACAGCATTTCCACTCCTGGTTGCCAGACTGACTTTTGAAAAAGTACTATTTCAAAAATTGGCAAAGAGCAAGGGGCTTTGAGATATTTGTTGATCAAGTTTTGCGTTTTTTAGCCTGACTCAAGAACCACATGGTCGGAGCGGAGGAAGTGTAGAGTGATATAGCGGTTTCGGGCCCTCATCACATCATTGTCTTGGAGGTGTGACATCAACCCATCCACCAACTACTCACTGTCGAGATAGTGATGACCCATGTGAAATGACTGCATTGCTTTTTTATGCACTGATCAGTTTGCAACTTCCGATGTTCTATCCTCTCTCGCTTTTTGAATCAGGTGAACAGAAAATGAAACTTCATCAATAGATATCTCAAAGTCCCGTCCCATTTTGCTAATTGTTTTTAGGTTGGGTTAGACCCTAATTTTAGCGGCTTTAAAACTGCAATTACAACACGGCCCATAAGACTACCAATTAAAAAGCTAATGAACAAATTTAGGTTAATAATCAAAATATGGTTGTGGTTATCCACCCATCTAATGTCCCCCGAGTCCCCTCAACACCCAGTGAAGACAGCATCGATGTAGCAATTAGCTCTCTTTTTCAAGAAGCTGTTTCAGTTTTTACCTGTGTTCTGTTCTTCCTTACTCTTTTTTTTTAAATTCTCTCTGATGTTGTCAAGGTCTTGCGTCCACAGGTACAGTCACCTACTCAAAATTACATTATATTCCAGGTGCCCTCGCGGCGTACATCGAGAGGAACCCGTCACCAGTTGTGTCGGCCGCCCTGAGGCTTGGTCAGCTCAACACGCACTTGCGGAGGCTGCTGGGAGACGAGAACAGAAAACGCCACTGAGCAGCAGCAGCAGCAGCAGATTCTATACTCCGTGTCACTAGTTGCATGCAGTACAGGCGAAGGTAACGCCAAGCGAGGGGAGAAAGGTCAAGCAATAAGAAGGCTGGCTAGGAGGAGAGAATACTCTTTTCACTAACGTTCCTAGTGCTGTCCCTTTGTCCCCTCATCCTCCATCGCCCTCCACTCCCGTCCCGCCTTCCTAGTGTTAGCCCTTTCTCTCTTCGCCTGGCGTTGCCTTCGCCTGCACTGCACACAGCTAGTGACAGAGTAGAACTGCACTTTTATTGAGATTAGCTTTCTCTTGCTTCTTTACTAAAGCGTTTTTTTAATATTTTTACTAACTGTGTGTCACATCTCAAGTTGAGTTCCAGTTTTTAATGTACCTTTTCTAATAAAACAAAGAAAAATATAGGATGCTCATTTAATTTGGCACATATCTTCTACATGTTACTGGCTTTGGATTGAACCCAAAAGAAAATATATTTTAACATGCAGCGTGCAAGAAAAAAAAATATTGTTCTTTCTAGTCGTAAGCCATTAGAGGGAAACTTTTATATTTTAATTTTTTTTTACGTTATAATGTAGTGAATTCTTAAAACGTTTAGGTTCAAACTGTTGGCAAAATATTTTACTGTAAGGTGTAGAAGTTCTAGTGTAATCGGATGAGTAGTTTCTTAGTCAAAGTATGTAAAATTTCCAAATATTGCAAAAATTTCATTTTGGGAGCGCGGATTTTGTTGCCATATATAAGACGCTTGGGGCGCTCGTTCACTCTTGTTGCTTGCTGGTTTTGTTCCTCGGACTGCATATAATGTTTTAACACTAAAACTGCAAAATCGGTATGAGCAAGAGACAGCAAATGTTTGGAATATACATTTATAATTCTAGTCTTTTATATTTTTAAGTCACTATAGAAAAGAAAACATTCTTAATAATTTGTAACCATCTCGTCGTTTAGATTTTTATGGTAAGAGGCAAAGCTCTTAATATAGTACACGGGCAAAAATATATATAACCGCTTTAAACAAATTGGGAATGGAAGTTTCACAGTTTTGTACTTATGTGGGAAACTGCAGTGTCATCATGCAAAAGTTCTGTAATTTATTTAAAGCAGTTAGGTTCATTTTACCTCTGGGGTATTTGCAAGTCTAGTCTTTTAAGGCTGTTATTGCAGAAGTGAATAGTGTTTTTAATATATTTGTAATTCTAGTTTCATGTTTCTATGCCAAGAAGCATAAAATCGGCATGTTCATGCACGCCATATATTTCTGATTTTGTTGTTTTAAGTTCTTGCGCAAGATTCTTATAATATATACATAATCCTTTTGTTGTCAAGGAGCAAGCAAAATGTTTATGATCTGCTTATATATATCTTTGTAGTGATTTAATTTGGAAAATAAGAAAGTTAAAACTATTTTTGGGAAAAAATAAAGTTTAGTAAAAAGTTTATCAGAAATGAAAGATAAGTTGGAAACCTAGCTATATAGGTTTTGTAAGAAAGTCTACCAAACCGTTGCATTTACACTGTCAGCGTTTGACGATGACCTTGAACAAGGTTGTGTGCTGGTTCACGCCAGTGAAACCAGCACAATTTGATACAACTCGCTTCTGTGCTTTGTCTCATATGAGACAAAGCACAGAAGCGAGTTGTATCGAATTTACATCATAATATTAATATTATGATGTAAATGTATGGTCTAATTCACTTGTATGGTCCTTGTATGAAGCAGGTACATGGAAGGTGTGCCTCCACCCAGGGGCGGATCCAAGGGGAGGCGGCGACGGGGGCGGCCGCACCACCAAACAAAGTCGACCCCCCCCCTCCTTCGTCCTTCTCGGAAGGCAATTTGCCATGGGTGGACCCCCCCGCTGCACAAAGAATGGGAAAATAGTATCCTTACAAATCCCCCCCCGCCCCCCCCCCGAAGCGGAATTCCGGATCCGCCCCTGCCTTCACCCATATGGTTCCACAATGCTGGTATCGCCTTTTCACTGGTATCGGATGTCCCATAATACGTTACGCTTGTTTGGTTCCGTACGCCTCAATCCATGGAGGCGCACGGAACCATGGAGGCGTTCGGAACCATGGTTCCGAACGCCTCCATGGTTCCGTGCGCCTGCTTGCTTCCATCGTAATCCACTACGCTGGTATAGGATGTCCCATAATACGACACACTTGTATGGTTCCGTTTTCTCCGCCGTAATCCACTATGCTGGAGCCGCTTTTCGCTGGTATAGGATGTCCCATATTACGTTTGGGCTTGTATGAGGTTTTTCCACCATCTTTCCGTCATCAAGATTTTCCAATAGGGATCGCTCATTAGGGTCCAGGATTTGGAGGAAACCGAGAATTCAGTGATTGATTTCGAGGCTATCCATTGGATTGGTCGGAGCCTAGGGAAGAGGATATGATTTCGAAGTGAGCTCTGGACGAGGTCGCGGATTTTCTGAAGAAATTTTACTGCGTTTCTAAAAGGAAATGTGAATTTTTGAATGATGTATTGTAAACATCATGGGGTCCCCAGCAGATATAACTAATTATCATTCAACTCCAATTACCCATATGTTGTAAAATATATATAAAATTCTGTTCTTGCGAAACTTTACCTTTCTGTTCTTGTTACAGCACTAGGAAATATGTGCATTTCAGAAAATAGTATGTCAACAATGACTACAAAACAGGACTTCGTGAACAATTGCTGAATAATTTTACAAACACTGAAATATTATTTCAACATCCACTTTGGAAAATGTATTATTACAGTTATTTTTGATTCGCTGTAGCATGTAAAGGCATTGATTGATTTATACTTCGACACTTTCAATTGTTACCCATACATAATAACGTTTACCTGGGTCAATTTGCAATTAATGCTTTTCTGTCTTTAGTGAATAGCAAACATGTCTCTACATTAAATAAATTAACGATATTTGTGTCCTATGATAATCGAGAACAGAAAAAATGTATAGTACGTTACATTTATTGTGAAAAGGCATCTCTAATACAAAAAAAAGTACAAAAGAATACAAGTCTGTTCCGCTCTCTGGCCGAGCCACTAAACGAAATTGACGGTAAAGGTTTGATTGCTTCCTCAATTCTTTCGAACTCAGCTGTGACCGGAAAAAGCTCCTGAAGAATCCGAAGCTTCCTGGGTAGAAATTAATATAAATTGCTCTGTAGAAACTGTCTTAAATTATTGGATATGCTCTACAAATTGAGGCGCGCTGGTAAGTTGCAGTGATAAATGAAAAACGACATTAAGGACGAAGACAGAACTAGGACAGATGTTTTGTCCTGTCGTCGTCCTTTATGTTGCATTCCCTTTACCCTTGCTCAATGTGTTTTCAGAAAAAAAGATATAGTTTTAAAACCCCTTTTTCAGAAGTTTTCACCTTTTACCTGATATTTTTACCAGCTGTAATTAAGAAATAATATGGCGGTCTAGAAAAAAAAAGTTGGTACATAAGGTCGTAAATTACCACTTTAGTGCACATAATTACCATATTTTCCGGACTATAATCTGAACCCAGTATATGTGCTCAGGGGTAAATTTGGGGTCAAAAATGAAAATGTTTGCTAAGATAGTCCGCATTCGGTGCATAGTCCGCACATGGTGCTTAGTAGAAACGCAAATGTTCTTATACACGGCACACCTAGACACATTTTTGCTTTCTTAGCTCACAAAGAAGCTTGCATTATACATAAATCATCCCTAAAATACTATTTCAATCACAAACTCCGTCTCGTCTCGTCATAATCGTCGATATTAAAAACAAAATTCCTGCGTAGTCCATACGCGTAGATAGTCCGCAAAGCCTAAAATTTCAACTTTTAAAATGCATTGTCCGCCAGGCTATAGCCCGGAAAATAATGTACTCTCAAGTATATTAAATATTCTTACGTTTTGCGTCCAGAGCAAACGCTAAAGCGCATGGAGAGAATATTACAAGACGACACTGCCGCCTTCTGCCACTTCTGCAAACAGACTAGGATTGCCTTAACTATGTAGCACAAATCCGCATAAAGTGGTAAACAAAATGTATGTCCCCGGTGTTTATCGGTATTCGCCTCGCTGTACCATCATGCGCCAGACTACTTTTGAGCGATATATTTCATTCAAATTTAAGACGCTTTTCCCCACCGTAAAGGCTGCCACCGCGTTTTTCCTGCCAGCAAAACGAACTGATAGTTGGTAGAAGCGGAAAAGACATGAAGGCAGCTGGACAACCAAGGCTATTCGACGTGAGCAGCAAAAACTGGGTCACCCTAGCGGCCGAGGTAGAAAGCAGGAGAAAGCGGCCTAAATGCTCGAGATTCCTATTCTCAATAGTAAACTTCCCCACGGTTGTGTCCAGAACCTTCTCTTGCGTTGTAATTTCGTCACTCCCAAGTTTTATTAAAACTCCAACAAGCTTTGTTTGACGCCTATAGCAGGGGTGCTTGGAGTTAATTGTTTTTTTTCGGAATAGCGAGGCCCATGCGCAACAATAACAGAGAGCCACATTTCGTACATAAGTGCATCTTCGTAGCCTGTCGCAGTCAGTTGGAAGCCTAACACGACTGGAAACCTTCGCGTTTCTTATACTTCGTTTCAGAATACGTTCAGACCAGGGTGTAAGATAGACAGGTGGGGAAACGAGAGCCAAATGAGCGACCGGATTGTGTCCCCCTCGGTTTTCTCTTTTTCTGTGGCGTCACCTATGTGGAGCACCGCGAACTCTCACTACGGGTGGGCGACCGGTGGCGACCGGCTAAACTGACGGAGATGGTTTCTCGTGGATTTTCAATGGAGGACTGTCGTGCTCTCGGTTTATTTTGCGCACCCTCCCATCGAGTTCCATGCGAATCCGATTCCAATTTTTTTCCTCTCGCCACAGCGCCATCTGTCGCTAATTGGGGGTACCCGCAAGCAGACGAGTACACAATCCGGTCACGGCGCTGCGGTAGGCTTCTATGGGCCGTTTTCCCACCTGTCTATCTTACACCCTGGTTCAGACGCAGCCAACGCTTCGAGATAATGCAACCATCTAGCAGCGTCAAAAAGGCAAGTCACTAGGACTTTCCTATTTATGATAGGTTCAGCGATGATAGAACACGTATTTAAACATGACTAACGCCATGGTGGTGTGGTGTTTGACACTTTTTGATTGGTGCCATCAGCTCGTAGCGCCGGTTGCGTGTGGAGTTTAAGAAATTATGCACTGATATAAAGAAAAAAAGGACATCTTAAAGGCGCATATATGGGACACGTTTTCTTTTTTTAACTAAAAATAAATTGCGCAATCTTTAAGTAGGTAGACGCAATTTAGGCGGAGACCACAGCACGCTTAAGCCCCCCCAGACAGCAGTGGCCCCACCCATTACTAGTGGATCGGCTTGCCTATAGTCGACTGCTCGGCCGAGCAAGCTAACAAGCCTGTGTCTCCCCTCCGCGACATCAGGTGCGTCTATACTCCGTTTCACCTTACGTTTAAGCGCAGCGGATGTTACGAGCCATCGGAGCCAATCCAAGGCGGTGTGAGTGTTACGTGACCTTAGAGAGGGGCACAGCGACGTGTGGAAAGCGCATCACGGGCTACGTCCGCCGAACGGGATTGGCTAAGATAGCTCGTAGCGTCCACTGCGTCCGGACGTACGGTGAAACGGAGTCTGGCGTCTGACACCGCCTGATCGTCGTGCCAGCAGACGCGAGGCAGCTTCCGGCATCGTCTGCCATTTCACCACCGTCTATCCTCGTCCGCCATGCACGTAGGACGCGGACATGAACGCTGCACGTGGGTGTTCGCTTTCGCCTTCCTCCGTCTGCCATTCCACCCCCATCTGAGAACATTTGCCACGCTCGCAAAACTCGACCATGGAAGCGGCGTTCTAGTGTTCTATCGTGCAGGAGCCACGGTTCAATACAATCGTCTGTCAGTGTCTCTCATGCGCGGTAAAAAGTGGCCGAGAGGAAAAAGAAAAAAAAAGGTGCAGTCATATCAGCTGATATGTCCTTCTTGCTTTATTTTTTGCATGGTATCCACGGGCAAGGTGAGTGAGCGTCGTGACGCACATTCAAAACATGACTTAAATTATTCGCGTTCGCAAGCGAGGTGCGATGCAAAACTTGAAAGATTCTTGCTTTATGGGTGGTTTCATCTCATCGTGTAGGCAAAAAGGGACGAATTTTTAATTTCGCCGAACAAAATATATGTTATGGCGTCGTCTCTAAAAACGCAGTAGCCACAAACCGCGAGTCCGTCGGATTTTTTGTTCTCGACTGACGAATTTTAAAAGAGGCCGCGGCGGAAAGCAGTTTTTTTCACATCTGTCGTGGGTCGGATGTTTCGCTCGATCTCCCGTCATGAATTTTCAGTCCACATTATATTAACTTTTTTTAAAGCACTCTGTGCGCACAGGTAAAACGACTCTAATACCATGAAATAATTTTAGGCGTTGTGCTTTTTTCTGTAAAAATGTCAAACACGCCCTCTCGGTCAATTGTTGACGAACTTTGACAATTAAATACTGGCGATCTACTTGGGTTACATCAATATCTTTTTTATGGATCAATGTTTTAAAAAATTTTACAACGAACATTTCACAGGTCGATCATCTATCGAACGAATGATAGTTAATAAAAGCTGCTGAGCTTTGTACGTACCTAGCGCGGCCTAGAGCATTGCTTCACGCCCCCCCCCTTTCCCTAATTGTGTCCAACTGCGTAAATATTGCAATATTGCTCAGTTTGTGTTTGTTCAACTTTTGCAAAAAATCAAAG
This sequence comes from Ixodes ricinus, assembly GCA_037355805.1. Classification (NCBI taxonomy): domain Eukaryota; kingdom Metazoa; phylum Arthropoda; class Arachnida; order Ixodida; family Ixodidae; genus Ixodes; species Ixodes ricinus. Next base: position 15,844 of record JAZHYW010024342.1, on the reverse strand, counting down.
CCCTAAATCTTTTTTTAATGTTTGCTCACTCTTTTTAAGGTGAAACGAGGAATATAATACCACCGCCGCCTTTCAGGATCTAAAACAAACAAAACCGTACGAGATCATATTGATTTCGACTTCATATTCCTAAGATATCTTTTATTGTCGAATGAATAAAAATACGGCAAGAGAAAAGCGAAGTAAAAGTATTGCGTCGGCCGGGAATCGAACCCGGGCCACCCGCGTGGCAGGCGAGTATTCTACCACTGAACCACCGACGCCAGGTGGGTGTCGAGGAACCTGTATTGACTCCGTCGGCGAGCTGAGCAGGCGACCTAGATCGCATGGTCGTTTATATTCTGTGCAGTTCCGCCTTTGTCGGGGTGTTGGCTGGTGCCCGTTCCGAGAATGGTTCGTCAGTTTTTTCTCTTGAATTACTGTCCGACTTTCCGACTGATGTGGGAAATGTTCTCCGAAGATAAGAGTTGACGGGTGTTTATTACAAGAATGTCGGGGCTACTTTTGTTTAGACCTGAACGTACAGTCACGCAGATACTAAATAACCCTAGGCGAGCGGGCGTTTTCCCCCTTCAATCAGACCACGCTAGAAGACGCGTTTGATAAGAGCATTTAAGACTTGAGCGTGTTGGTGATCTAAATTGACTGAAAACGAACGAAAAACACAAGAGGACGAAACAAACGACACAGGTGTCGTGTCGCTTGTCGTTGGTTTCGTCCTCTTGTGTGTTTCTTTCGTTTAAAGATAAGAGCAGTATCTTTGCGTTGAAGGGCTCCCCCTGTTTGCTTCACATGGACGAGTCCTTATGTCATCACTAGTACGAATGAAAACCGCCAGGATAGCGCTCCTCAAAAAACAAACACTCGCTCGCTTCGAACTATTTAGTTTCTGCGTGACTGCTTTTCTGACATGAGTATATGGCCTGCGTATACTAATGTTGTTTTCTTTGTTTCTTTTTTTTTAACTTGACAATATTTTTGGTTAGTTGCTCCAGATTTTGTGAAGCCGTGGCTTGTGATGTCACATAACTTCAGTTTCCCCGCTAGATTCAGCGGGAAAATGAAGGTAACGTGACAACAGCACCAATTCAGTTTCTCCGCTATATTTAGTACTGAAAATGACGTGACACGACCTCGTGTCACGTGACCTGTACAAATATTCCAGTTTTCCCGCGTGATTTTGTGGGAAACTTGACGTCACGTGACCTCAACGCCAATTGAGTTTCCCACTAAATTTATCGGGGAAAATGATATCAAACTTTATGTCACGTGACGTATAAGAAATACAGTTTCCCAGTAAAAGTTAGCGGGAAAATTTGACCCAACGTTACATGTCACGTGTCCTATACCCAAATTCAGTTTCCCCGTAAGGTTTAGCGGGAAACTTGACGTCACGCGATCTACACATAAATACAGTTTATTCGCCAAATTTAACGTCAGAATTGACGTCACGTGCCCTCAACTCCAGATCAGTTTCTTCGCTATATTTTGAGGGGAAAACGACATCACATGATTTGCTGTCGCCTGACCTACACACAGATTCATTTTCCCCCATATAATTAGCGGGCAAATTGACGTCATGTGACCTCAATCCCAATTCAGTCTTCCCGCTAAATATAGCGGGGAGAATGAAGTCACATGACTTCATGTCACGTGTCCTATACACGAACTCAGTTTTCACGCTATATATTGCGGGGAAATCAACCTCATGTGATGTGATGCCACGAGATGCTAGATTGTTTGACGGGTGGAACACGATTGCCAAGAAATTTGCGATAGTTCAGTTGCTTCTTAGCGATGGTGTTGTGTGATGGATGCTAGGTTTTCATTTGCAGCTTTATTTCGATTATCCTCAATGGGTATGGACAACGAGAGTAGGATATCCGGCCATGAAAAGACAAGATCGGTATATTTATGCAAATACTAAATGTTTTATATTCTGTCTACTGATCCGATGAAGCTAACAGTAAGAAGGGGAACTCGGCAATTCATTGTTTTCATCAAGGACAATCGGCGCTACTTATATATATTTCCATAGTATGGAAAGAGAGTTTCGTAAAGGCACGAAAACATTATGAGGAACAAGCTTGACACAAAGGTGTATATGACTCAGATCGTGACTGCAAGAACAAATACGAGACGCGTCCATATTGTTTAGGCAAATGAATATACAGCAAAAAGTATAAGCAGAAAAACATTTATTACGACTTCTTGTCAATTGATATATTTGCACTCGAAATTTTACTCGTGACTTTTGTATAAAACAGATGTGGCAGAAAATATTTATAAAACTTTGAGGGACTCCAGTATAACGTTACAGCTCGTTGGCAAGCTGAAATAAGATATTTGGCATCCGTCTGAAACAAACCTAGCTAGTATCTAGGCATTATTTGCTGTATTTGATTCATATTAACAAGGCAAATTAATTTGTGCCCGCGTAATTTTACAATAATCTAAATTTTGGCACCATGGTACTTTAAAACAATGCTTTAAATTGAAGGTATTTACTGTACGTGCCGAGATGCGTGGTATAGGTTGGCTTCAAGTTCTACATGTTTGTCAATTGTTGAACATCATAATGTTCAGAAATTCTATTAGTCCATGCTCAAGATTCATTCAGTTTTTTTTTTTTAGTTTGTATTACGTTGTAGCATATAAGAAACTTGAAAGGGAACGTTTGAACACCGTCAGTTACGCTGTAAGTTGGGCTAGACGTGGTACCTCGAACAAAACCACAGTGATGCCTCCTTCCACACTTTCTACCAGATACTTTTTTTAAACGAAAATTCATCTGTATAATAATATTTTACTATCATTAAACGTGGCGCCACATGACTTCGCAGTATGGGTACTTGCTTTTCTGTGACATCGCGGCTCTTCTGTACTCAAATAAATATTAATATCCATATAGCAACCGATATGCCTTCATGTCCGAAAGTTGGTGTATTGTTGCGCACAAAGAGGCTCACTAGCACTATTTTGTTATTGATTACAATGCAGGCACTAAATAATGAATGTGCGAGGCAGTTTTTATATATTCTTTGGGACACTTTTCGTAATGAAAAAAGCGAAATCAACGACATAAAGTGCTAGTCGACGATATAAACGCCACTTAAGCAAGGCGTATTTGGAACCACTTATGATTATGGCTGGGTCACAATTTTATCCCTAGTTCTAGTAGACTTTATGCATGCTTAAGTGTTGTTCCCCAGAAAGGACTCCTTTCGATGCATATATGTTCTTTCGCAGCAGTCAGGCTGTGTTTAGCCCACGTTTTCTTTTGAGATAATACTTGTACTCGGTGAATTAAACCGTACTTAGTCGAAGTTTCTTTGTTTTTTTTGCTAGATTATATGCACTGGAACACGCCTTGTCCTATTTTTCCCACTTTTCTCCTGTTTTTTTTTTAGCGTAAAATTGTTTTATGCATTACAACCAAATAGCTCAACATGTAGATATAATAAGGCTCAAGATATTTTGTTTTGAATAGCTGCCGCGTGCCAGCAAAATCCGCGGAAACAGTTTTGATAAGTTTCAAATCAAGCTTCATCAGGTTTCCCAGGTGCGCCTCGAACTATGACCTATTGGAAAGTAACAAAATATAAAGCGACGTTTCGCTACATGTACGTAAACGTTTGGTGAAAAGAAGTAAGTAATTAGTTTCACGCTCCCTGGAAAGTTCCTCGAGGCGGTGTGCTGACGTAGAGTTAACCACCAGCCCCTTACAACTGGAGATCAAGGAAGTGTACAAATTAAATTCTGTAATTTGTTGTCGAGTATTCATCAAAATCTAAACCATGGCTTCTTGTATTCCAAGCTCTCATTATTTTGTTATTGTGTTCACTGCGTTTGTAAGAGTGAAAATAAGAAACATTATATAGTGAGTAATTACACTTGTGTCCAAGTCTTTATTACCTCTCAAGCGACACATGATGGAACATCTGCGGTCCTCAAGTAACCTCTTATTTCTTATCAACAGTAAGAACCTAATTGTGTCGGCCACGAATCGGACCCGACTCACACGGCCCGATGAAGATCGAGTGTAATCGAGCACTTTTTCGTTGCACTATATTTGAACACGGAACCAAAAAGCGCACCGTTTTTCAGGAAGCGTATCTGTTTTTCAAAATGTTGAATACCACCGTTTTGTCTTCGGCGCTTGAACACGTGTTTAGAGTTTAATTCGACATCATTTCATGAACCTGATAATAGACTCACTCTTATGGACATTATGTTGTAAGTATATGCAATGTCTCGTTATACAGGTGCTTATTTTAAGCTATAACATACATGTCTAAAAAACGCGAAAGTTACACTGATATGATTTCTGCAGGTGACTCATGCGGCCAGAGGGTTCCCACGCTATATGGGACTAATCGTCACGATAAGTCGAATAATCCGCTAAAATTTGTTCATCAACTTTTCGATCCGTGGAAATAGACATGGTTTTAATCGGAAACATGCTGGGCGTCATCGAAGACCTGAAGCAGTACTTTATAAAAATAATAATCGCAATCGCATGGGAAGCGCCAGCAGGCGCTAGAAGTTGCCACTTTTTAAACAGGGCACAAAGCTGGGGTAGAAAACATGAATGATAGGATATGGACAAATCGCGAGGAGCGCCTTATCTCACCGGTAGCCCTAGGTCCTGCTGCTCGAGTGGTAACTTAGCCTCTACTGCGCTGCTCACGTGTTCCACGCTTTTCTAATATTGATTGATTCAGTGGTTTTCCATGACGCCCAGCATTTTTCTAATTAGAATCATATATTTATATTTAATATTTGGAAGCGTGTATTGTTTTATTTTAGTTAATTACTGGACTGATTGGAACGTTTGCTACCTTGTACTATGTCCCCTGGCCCTCTAACTGCATCCACACAGACCGCATTATTGTAGCTTTCACGACTTTCTTTAAAAATTTGTTTAGCTTAATATAAACAACCATAAGAATGAATTTTATTGACCATGCACATATATTTTTTTAAACAGGATTGAAGCAGGAACATTGCTTGAAGCTTAACATGTTCAGTGTGTTCTAGTGTGCTAGTAATTACTGCAAGCACAATCAGCAATACAATTTACAAACGTAGTCCACCGTCGGAGTGGCAAACCAGACAGGCGAATATGGAAGTCTATACTTCAGTTTCAGAGAAATAAAGAGATATGACTGTTTAGACAATAGAGGTCTGAAACACATTGGTTTTTAGAAAGGTCTAAATAAAAATAACAAATGTTGGCATATTGTAGCACGCTACTCTTTTCATTATTGATGTGCTAACATTAGTCTTCTAAAATGTCTGCTGCTAAAAGGACATTTCATTGTATATATAGTTCTTCCTTGCTGCTGTCTTTTGTAACTTTTCTTTAGATCATGCACAAGGCATTTCCACCGATTTTAGCAGCGTACGGTTTCATTGCAGGAGGCGCCCGTGCAAATAAACAAACCTGTTTGTCCGGTAATTGAAGCGCGCGCCCTAGAGCACAGCGTCTCCTCGCCAGTATGGTGGCGCCATCTATGAAGCGACCGAAGCAAGGCACAAGCAGGTAGTCATGGCCACCGACGAAACCGCGAAGCGCGCGCGCGAAGACCTCTCCGGCCGTTTTATTCGCAGGCGCTCCCCAGCAGTGCGAGTGTAATGCGCTTAACTCCGTCGCTCGCCGCGAGGTGGTGCAATGCCTGCCCAGTCATAACAGAGGGGGCGAGCCGTCAGCGTCGCAGGTAGAGACCAGATTTGCACTGGTACTGTCCAGACCGCGGGCCACGGGCCGGCCCGGCCGGGCCCACGGGTCGGGCTCGGGCTTCCACGGCTACATCCATGAAGGGCCCGGGCCGGGTAAGCGCCTTGCATTCAAGTCTACAGGGCGAACCAAAACGGGCAAAGCCGACCATTATTTTTTTTAGCAACACGTTCTTGGGAAGCGTGTTCGCGGGTTGGGAGAGGAACCACAGAGGGGGAGAAATAGTTGCTGAAGCATGTGTGTGTGCGTGTATGTTTTTGTACGTTTCGGTGTGTGCAGAGAATGCTCTTCCAGAGGACTAGCGGCGCGGCGTACCTTTTCGCCTATCAACACGCACACATACGCGCCTACAAAATGCGCACCCTCGCCGGCGTAAGCCATTTGTACGTAGGAGTGCGTGCATCCCCAATATGGGTGAAGAGGTTGTCCTGAGGGGTGCTTTTCCTTTAGTGATGGGCCGAACTTTTGCCGAATCGAAAGTTCGGCGCCGAATCTCGGGATTCGGCAAAGCCGAACTTTTGCCGAATTTTCCTAGAGATTCGGCAAAGATTCGGCAAAAATACATTGTTACCAGACTTAACGTTGAAATTTAGTTTTTTCTGGCGAAAAGAGGTTTTCTGTTGTTTTTTCTTAACTTAAATGCAACATGTAATGCATATTGACACAGTTATTACTAAGTAAGGTGATATTCTACAAGATAATTGTATCGGTGTCGTTTTTGTGTGTTTACTGGCAATTTTAGAGTGACTTCTAGCAGAAGTGGCGTGACAACGAGGTTGGGTAGTAGCGGTGGCAGTCACGAATCACGCTACGAGAGTTTCGGTTTTGAGGCATCATCAGCGCAAGCCTGCATGTGTGTGTACAATGTTAAAATGAGGGAAATAACGCTGGGTCCTGACTCACCGTTCTGTGCGTAAAAACGAATGCAACGGTTGCTGAGCCTTTACCAGAAAAGATAATAATATTATTGTAAATATGCATGTCTTTTGATTTGAGTGACTTGACGTCAGCTTTGCATGAAAGTGTGCGTCCCATATTAGCAACGGTTCGTTTTTAACCTTTAAAATGGCAGTTTCTGGTGTTAGGATACACACGAACGTTTAGGAAGATAGGATGTGCAATGTCGAGCATTATAGTTCCGTGTTTAGTTTTATGCAGATACAGAAAAATCGCGAAATAACGCTAGTTGAAAAAGCAATCTATCATTCAATCAATCTTTATTTGTACAAAATAGTAGAACACGGGAAGCGTGCGCGGCTGGCAGAAAGGTTACAAACCCGTACGCTGAGGCGCCTGCCAGCCAACTTTCCGTGAGTTAATGAATAGACGCAAAACACAACAGTTTGACGTTTTAGACACGGACGAAAAAAATAATACAGGAAGAACAAAATATGGCCATTGGACTCGCAAATTAAGGGCGGCCCACACACTCGCGCAGAGTGCGCAGCACAGCGGCACACACTACTTCTGAGCCGAAAACAGAATTGTTATAATTGCGAGGAGTGCTTTGTCAGCGGTGGCCGGGTGCTGACGTTCCGTTACTTAATAATGCGAAATTGATTTGAGAAGAAAATGGAATGACGTTTATTATTTCTGTGGTTAACTTCTGATTACATGGAGAGGTCCTTTTGCGTGCCGTTCGTGGCGTGCCTCCGATCGTTCTGTTCGGAGCGGTTTCTTGTTCCCAGGCAGGCGCTATGGGCAAAGTTCAGTTCTCGCTCTCGCGAAGCGTAAACAAGCTGGGTCCGCAACCCCGTGCCATAGCCCGTGCGCTCGCACCGCGCGCTCGCGAAAAGTCACGCATTGAGGATCCATTACAGATCCCGCCGAGGCAAGACAAACAAGTAGACAAACGAGCTGGGCCAAGCTAACAGCTTTAAAGTAATTGTCGGCCAATGTTTCAACTACCTCGTTGCATCACTGGAAATGTCAAATTAAAATCACGTCATCCAGAATGTACCGCATCATTTGTTACTTGCGCAGTGGACTGCGTAAATTACTGGTCGATCTTCTATTCTTGAGGCAGAAAATATTAAAGAGAACCACACTCGCTCACAAACACAGTTACCGTGTTGCCTACTCACTCCACACCTCGCCGTAACCACTGATTGTACACAACGAGTTGGTTGTACTACGCTGCATCACCGTGCACTGCACGATAGCACGATAGAACCGCACGACTGCACGGCGTCCATTTGCAATTCACGACCCCGTTGGCCCCGTCGCGTTCTCGCGCGTGCGCAGACATTTGCCGAATTTTTGCCGAATCTTTGCCGAACTTTCCTTCAAAAGTTCGGCATTTGCCGAACTTTGCCGAATCAGAAGTTCGGCAGATTCGGTCCATCACTATTTTCCTTATTTTATATATCTATATTTTCTTTTAGGTTGTACGCAGCGAGAGTGGGCAATTTAGAACTTTGTCCGTGTTTTGTCCAAACCCGTCGCAATTTTGTTTACTGCTGCTTGTCATTTTTGTCTTTCCGTCCTTTCCAGCGGGTTTGGTTGCATAAAAGGACGATCGGGGTGACTTTTCTTAGCAAGCTGCCTTGGCCTGCACTTTAATCCAGCTAAATATATCAGAAAAGAAAGAGAGCTGCTTTTAGCTTTTAAGGTTTGGAATCTGTATATAAACCAGGTTGAAAGTTGGAATAACGAAAAAACCAGGTTGGAACAAGGCTAGAATTTATAAATAAACCAGAATTAATATTTTTTAGATCTCATTGTCTTTTTGCATAACAAGTTACATCACAAAGTGCCAGCTACATAACGGGATGGTATGGTTTGTGCAACATGTACCCCAAACTAGACGGTTACTAGAAAACTGCCAACCTGTTGAATCAGTACCTACAAATATCACGAAGTTTATAAAAACATGGTAAACTCATTGACAGGCGGTCGTACCGTATACCGCCGTAATTTTTGCTCTAAACATGCTTGCAGTACAAGCAAACCACAATATCACCTGCATAAACTACGTAATAATTCAATAAATAATAACAAAATATGAAAACAAGGATGACACGAGGACTGCACTTTTCTATTATCAAACCTTGTACTTAGGATCGAAAAACTATATCAAACAAACTGCGAAGATTAAAAATAAGTGCAGCATGGTTGTTTCTATTTAAAGAAATATATACATATGTATATATATTTTTTTCTGTATGAAGCTAAATGTTTTCTGTAGTTTAATTTGCGCTACAAGAGATGACCATGAGACAAAACCTTCTAGGACTGTAATAGAGAAGTTAGGGTGGTGCACCAAAGCACCTGATGTCAAAAGCCCCGTGTCAAATTCCCCGCAGCAAACGCCCAGTCCTATCTGCCCCGCTTTTAAAAGCCCCAGTTTCAGAAGCCCATGACGCGAATCCCCCGTGTCAGATGGCCGGGTCCTCAATCTGACGGCCGTGCATTCTGATTTTAACTAAGAGACGGTAAATGTGCACGCGACCTTGTGTAACGTGATCATACCGTGCCCGGGACTCAAGTAAGGAATGACTAGATAAAAAAAGGAAAACGTTCTTCAGGCGTGTTTGCGACGTTAGATGTGAAAGCAAGCAGCAGCAAATATCAGACACATGGCAAAATATTTGAAGTGACGGCTTTTATCAATAAGCATTGAACCGAAACTTACTGTTGACTCTGTAGCACACGCATATTCACAGATTCGACAAAATGGGTTCTGTCAAAACTGTTAACCTACACCTCATTGGGCTATACCTATCACAGCAGGAAACATCAGTGCCATTCTTCTTGCGTCATTCTATATATATATATAATATTTACATATATATATATATTAGGTTCAGGTATATAGTATAATTCTGCGTGTGGTGCTCCATCCATGACAGCGAAGTGCATTGCTATAGTGATGAAGATTTGTGCAATTGGACACTTGTACGTTATTGCAAATGTCGCCACTGTTGGGTATTAACGGTTATTTCTACACACTTGTTTCTTCGAATTACATCTCCTGCGGTTGTACAACTAAATACGGCGAACCGAACGCTCGGGCCGCAAAAAAATAGTGACGTGGCCGCGAACGATGACCCATGCTCTGTATTTCGTTGGTCCGTTCACTTAAAAGAGCCTTTGTAGACCTCCAACAGATTAGGTTAAGACATGGAACAATGATGGTTGAAGTGCGAAGAGGATGGGGCGGAGACAGTGAAGACGGGGCAGTTAGCACGCGGGGAATACGAGAAGGGGTAATTGAACGCGGGTTTTCTGAAAAGTGGGGCTAATGACGCGGGGCTTTTGTGAGCGGGATTCTGCGCGCGGGGCAATCGTGTTACACCCAGAATTTTGTACGGCCATTCCTGGTAAACATAGGCATGACTATGACTGACAGTGTAGCGTATCAAAAGAAACTGCTAAAAGCCACTGCATCGCAAAGTACATCGCGTCTACTCTACAAATTCAAGGCTTGGAATCTACATATACCAGGTTGGAATACCGAATAAACCAGGTTGGAACAAGGTTGGAATTCATAAGTTAACCAGAGTTCTTTTGACTGAGATACCATTGTTTACTTCCGTATCAATTCAGTTACATCAAAAGGTGCATAGAGGGATACGGTGGTCTGTGCTACTGCTACATGTGCCAAAAACTAGACGTTTACAAGATGGCGCCCAACCTTTTGAATCAGAACCTATAATTATCACCAAGTTTATTAAAAAAAATGGAGAAATCATTGCGAGGTGGTCGTTTCTCAACCCCATAATTTTTTCCCTAAAGCCGGGGTCACACTGCTTATACCTCATACAAAAGACAATCTCCAAACAGATTCAAACGCGAGTCACCACGAGATCTGAGCTTCGAATGCCGCACGGCAACGAGTTCAAGGATACACTTGGCGCGCGGCATTTGAACCACGAATATAGTGGTGACTGGTATCTGCAGACTGTCTTTTGTATACATCGTATAAGCAGTGTGACCCCGGCTTATATGTACTTCTAGTAGAAGCAAACACCGCAATATGACCCGCAAAAATTGCGTAATAGATATTAAAAATATTGAAATAATGACAACACGGATTATCAGTCCTCGTTCTCAGGCTCAAACGACTACGTCAAACAACGCAAAGAAAAAAAAAGTACAACAGGATTTTTTTTTATTTAAGGAAATCCGAATTTTTTATGCACGGAGCAAATTTATTTCTGGAGTTTTATACGCGCGACAGACTTCAGTCAAATATATCAAAAGGCGCGCTTGTAGCGCTAGCCGCCACATGTCCAGATGAATATCTCAAATTAAATAACCATCACAACTTGTCTATCTACTTGCCCAGAACAGCTGTTCACCGTTCTACCACAATAAACAAAAATCTGTAAGTAGAAGCTGCAGTTACTCAACGTAAGAAAACGTTTTCTTGGACTCTTCTGCCTCGCGCCATGCTGTCGCTGACTGGGTTGAGAGCGCCTCCCCGCGGAGATACGCAGCCTCCTTCTCTTTTTCCGATTACGCCCTTTTCGCTCGAATGGGAGGGCGGCCGGAGAAGCGTTCGCGCGTTTCGTTAGGGATCTCGGATGCCACGTGGTATCTATGGGGAACATCGCCCTTGCCGCTGAGGCCATTATGGGGCATTTCTTCCCAACTTTCGACACGACTGGAGCTATAGGGACGAAAAACCAGGGGGATGGAAGAAAGCAATAAAATATGGTAGAGTGCAGTAATATACGAAATTAGAGCTGTTAAGCTTGTATTGTTTGTAGGCGCTGTCAGTTCCAGAAACATTTTTTTATTATCTTGGAATGCTGAATAGGATAAATATTTTAACTTTCAACTCATCACGGAAAACTTATTAACCCCTAATTTTTTAAAGCAAATGTGGCTTAGTGAGGTATATTTATTTATTTATTTATTATATTTAATTATATAGTACTGCCAGCCTTTGAATGGCCGAGGTAAGGTGAGGTAAAATATAAAAGGAACACATAGTGATAATTCGTTGCAATATATTACAACAGAAAATTATGTAAATACATAATTGAAGCTGGGATTTCAGGGACGAAATTTGTGCTGAAATCCGGACAAAATCGAGACAGGAAATGTCTAAACATCGAGGACACCACCTGGGACAATGTAGGTTTCTGTAAGTACGAGTGTATTTATTGAACTTAAGTATTTCTTCTTTTGTTCTAATATTTCAAAACTCACGTTCGACTCTCCTCCGTTGAAAAAAATGGTCCGCAACATGTCAAATGTTTGTTTGCTTACCTACGCCTTTTCTCTTTTAGCAAATTCTTAAAGTCGGAGAACGAACACTCCTCTTCTACAAAGTCAGCGGCAAAAACCCGAGGGCTCGTTTGACATCCATGTTATAACTGTCATTCGGAGTTTTTGGTAAACGCACGCACTCTATTTCATGATTTTTCTCATGCGAATTACGAAGATTGTCTTTCGCAGAGCCGTCCGGAAACTGTGTGCCAAACTGGAACGCGCGCGGAAACGGCGCCGCGTCGCCGAACACCATCGAAGACAAATTGGAGCACGCGCGGCACTTTCTGGTCCAGCTGATGAGCTAAGTCGACTCGTCGGCAGCAACCGTTATAAGCGTGCCCGGCACTATCGGTCGGCGGCGTCGTGTATCCAGAGATTTTGAAGGCAAGCGAGGCAGCCGGCTCAAATGACTCATGAAGCAGCGTATCCGGTTTGAACGCAGTTGGAGCCGTTGGTGAAACAATTCCATGCTTGCTCATTGTATACGGGCGTTTTAGGCAGAGTTGGACAAAATACTTGACAAAAGTATTTAAGTTAAGTTACTGAATACCTGCTTCATAAAGTATTTAAAATACTACTCAAGTTACTTTCACTGTAAACTATCTGAGTAGAGGTACAAATACTTAGAAATGTAATTCAATTACTTTTGAAGATACTTCCGCATTGCGTAAATTGTATCTGACGTCAGTGACAACGACAATTATACAGTTGCGCAAATCTGGTTTACCAGAATAATTTATTAACACTCAACAACACAAAACAGCAAAAAAAAGCATCGTAGGGATATTTATGCAGTCCAACTATAAGAAGCAGGATATTGTCACGCAAGGACAAATGACTAGGCGGCAAATAACTGAAGCAACCAAATGTTTAATGGCGCTAACTTGTACCGTAAACAAAATAAACAAGGAGCTAGCGTCCAGGCGTCGATGTCGGCGAAACAGCAGCATCGAGGGCTGGGGCGAGACGGACTCCGACCGCCACGCGGAGCACCTTTTGTTCCCGCGTGCGTTTCCGGAACGTTCGGCGCGTAGAACGTCTGTAACTCAATCAGAGGACAAGGTTCTTGAACTTAGGAGAATGTCAAGTCGAAAGAATAAATAGAAGAGGAGTGTGCTCCCTTGAATCGAACCCCAAGCCTCCGCGCGAGGGCCAAGCGCGACAACCATTCGGCCGCGCGCTCGCTTGGCAACGCTCTTGGAAATATCACTGATATCACTGATACATGTTGCAAAACATTTCTAGAACAAAAAGAAAGATGTCGCTTCAGCTATCACATGGCTTGCACAGACGTCGCTATTCTCCTCCCAGAATATATAAGATTAACCCGTCACTCAAAATTCTTACAGAAGCAGCATCTCTCCGCCGCTTACATGGTGGTCAAAAGTATGCGATGGGACGTCAGTGCAAGAAGATCCGACCGTGGCGCCCCAAGCGTTTAACACTAGAACTACACGGATGCGGACAACAAATACAATGACTCAGCGCTCGGCTGACATAACCGAACGCGGCGTCAGCGTTTGGCTGGAGTTCGTGTTCTCCGGCGGGGAAGAGGGTCTCTTTCCTCCGGCCTGCATGAACAATGCAGCATGCACGGTGCCCAGCTCAGCACAAAAGCCGAAGTGGGTCAAGCTGGCATTGTCTGACGACTGCTTTCGGGAGAGATCTGGCACTTAACGTCACTTCGTTTATTGTTAGTATTCTCATATTACACTCTGACCCTCGCTTTATTAAACAAGATGACATGACCATGCCCACCAGGCCTGTGGGCATGTGCACAGGCCTTGTGTTGGGTAAACACCGAGGTGTGGGGCAACAAACGGGTCAGAGTGCCTCGCCAATAGTGACATCGCTGAATATCGTGTCCTGCGGCGCACCTTAGACGCACCACTTAACTACAATCCATATTCGCTATATGGGGAGTTCACTATAAACGAGCTTTGGATACCGATATGAGTGAATGGATAACAAAGAGAACCCACATATTAGCCACGGCAGTCGGTCGCACTTACGATGGGCCAGCTGAACAAAGAAACCACGCATAAAAACACCATTCACACAGCTGGACTAACAACTGTTTAATGCTCTTCCTTTTCTTTTCCTCTTTGCGAGTGATTGAAAACTTCTTTTTCTTTTTATCCCGTAATTCATAATTTCCCAACTAGCTCAGCTTAAGCCAGTGGTCGCACTTTCTTCAAGGAGGTTGCTTTCAGAAAGGAACTCAACGTTGGGCGAAACTTTGTTTGCATTTTGAGAGGACTTCCAGCTTGTAGTTCTGTTTCCTGTCCTGTTCTCTACTTATCGATGTTCGCTTACAGACAGTGTTCGTGAGAGCAATGAGTGACGGACTGACGAAGCAAGGAATAATCAAAAGAAAACCTCGACGTTTTGATAGCGGGTTGAAATATACAACAAGCAAAAGAAAAATGTTTTTTTTTTGTGTGTGTATTAGTGATGGGTCGGACTCCTTGCCGAATCGAAAGTTCGGCGCTGAATCTCGGGATTCAGCAAAGCCGAACCTTTGCCGAATTTTCCTAGAGATTCGGCAAAGATTCGGCAAAAATACATTGTTGCCAGACTTAACGTTGAAATTTAGTTTTTCTGGCAGAAAAAGGTTTTCTGTTGTTTTGCTTCACGTAAATGCGACATGCATGAGTATTATCATGTAGTTAGTATTACTAGTAAGGTGATATTCTACAAGATAATTGTATCGTGTGCGTTTGTGCGTTTACTGCAATTTTAGAGTGACTTCTAGCAGATAGTGGCGTGACAACGAGGTTAGGTAGTAGCGGTGGCAGTCACGAAATCACTCTACGAGAGTTTCGGTTTTGAGGCATCATCAGCTCACCTGTCGTGTGTGTACTATGCTAAAATGAGGCAATAACGCTGGTCGCTGGGTCCTGACTCACCGTTCTGTGCGCAAAACCCGAATGCAACGGTTGCTGAGCCTTTATCAGAAAAGATAATATTGCTATTGTAAATATGCATGTTTTTCGATTTGAGTGACTTGACGTCAGCTTTGCATGAAAGTCTGCGCCCTTATTAGCAACGGTTCGTTTTTAACCTTTAAAATGGCAGTTTCTGGTGTTAGATTCACACGAACGTTTAGGAAGATAGGATGTGCAACAGTCGGGCACTATGGTTCGTGTTTGAGCTGTCTGCAGATGCAGAAAAATCGCGAAATAACGCTAGTTGAAAAAGCAATCTATCATTCAATCAATCTCTTCATTTGTGCCAAAGTAGTAGAACACGGAAAGCGTGCGGGGCCGGCAGAAAAGGTTACAAACCCGTACGCTGAGGCGCCTGCCAGCCAACTTTCCGTGAAAGTTAATAGAACAGACGCAAAACACAACAGTTTGACGTTTTAGGACGCTGATAGTAAACAAATAGTACAGGAAGGACAAAATGCGCCAGAGGATGGCCATTGGACTCGCAAATTGCGGGCGGCCCACACACTGCGCATGCGTGCGCAGCACAAAGCGGCACACACTACTTCGGAGCCGAAAGCAGAATGGTGGAGAATATGCGAGTGAGTGCTTTGGTCAGGGCCGTGGCCGGGTGCTGACGTTCTCGTATGTTAATATTGGCGACGTTGATTGCAAAAAACGAAAGAACGTTCTATTATTTCTGTGGTTAACTTCGATTACATGGTGAGGTCCTTTTGCGCTGCCGTTCGTGGCGTGCCTCCAGTCGTTCTGTTCGGAGCGGTTTCTTGTTCCCAGGCGGAGACGCGTTCCAGGCACCTCGACGAGATGCGGTCCCGACTGCTCCGGCGGAGAACGTGATCCAAGCATAAACACCGGAGCCGGGGCTCGGCGCGGCCGGATCCAGAGCGCATAAACATCGAGCGACGCTCGGCGCAGCGCGGCCGACCACCCGGCT
>JAZHYW010024341.1:0-30979 GCA_037355805.1 Ixodes ricinus | reverse complement strand
TAGGAACACTGAGCCGCAATAACAACGCTTACTTTCCTGACCAATATTCTTTACACTCAGGACCGTTATGAATGCAAATAATCATGCAAAAAAGAGGGACCTTTGAACTCAGATTGGATCTGGCCTAAAATAGCGCGTACCGAAAAGAACGATTTTGACATAGCTTGGTTTGATATTTATTCTTGTCAAGATATCGGTCAATTCAATTTACAAATAAACATGACCCTTGCTATTTTTTATATTTTTTGTTAAATAGAACAAAGTAGTATTTCATGCTCTGCTCGACATTACAGGTACTTAATTGGTCACTTTCTGACGGTCTGCGTGCGCAATCGTCATAGTTCTGCCACGCGCCACTGTGTACTTTGTTTTCGTCTAACCCACAGACATATAAAATTTTTGTTCATCACATAAAAGGAGAAACAGACTTCTATATGTTTAAGAAGTTGAATATGCGTCAGGAAGACATATGTTATTTATATCAGCTTCATAATAAAACATTTGTTTAAGGTTCTCCCAAATCACTTCTATCGAGGATAAAAAAGCCGGAAAAATTTGCAGAGCATAGATACTTCCGGGGTGCATTTACCTATGATGTATATCTTTAGGGTGATCGGCCCTTCATTTACGTTGTCGAGTCTTCAGGCAGCAATAAAATATTTTTTATTGTCATTTATAATTTTGACTGTATGAAGTTCACATAACCGCTTGAGACTGACATGGAAGTATGATACTCGAGAATACGCCATCTGTTGAGTCTGCGGAACACGCTTTTCTGTTCGCAGTTTGGCAGTGTGAAACACCGGGTCGTGGGCTACGCCAAAAAAACTGTGTGCTCACATTACAGATCTGTAGGCAAATACACGAAATGTGCAGAAAGAGAGATAATAAATGGTATTCTTTTAAATAATCCCATACAGGACGCCTTACTGCAAAAATAAACGTATTGAAATGCAGGTTTAAAACGTGAACACATTCAACGGAACTCCGTCTGGTTGGGTCAAAACTTTGAGAAATACAGACCTTCACAAACCAAGTCCTAAACATTTAGGAGCCCGACATTTCAATATGTCGGGCTCAATAAGTCGACAGCCACTTAACCATCGGAGTATGTCAACGGACTAGGGCACTTGAAGAACAAAGAAGTACGAGGACACCTAAGCGCTTCTTATGAGTTGTGAAGGCGAAATCATGTATGTCCTTCTTCTTCTCCCTTAGTTCGTTGCTAGCCAATGGGAACCTATCCATCAGATTCCTGCTACAAGGGAGACATTGGGAGGGTGGGAGGCGCCGTTTGGCGCGGCTACAAAGCTGATGACGTCGGTTCGGTCCATGGGACAGTTATTACTTTCGCATTAAAAGTGAAGGAAGCAAACGACCCACCGTAGATGGAAAAGAAGCTGCAGCTCTCCACGTGCAAATAGTCGCCTCTGATGAAAATACCAAACCGCCTTTGAAACGTCGGACTCCTAACTGTTCCAGACTTGGTTGGTTATCGTCCGTATTTCTCTAATAGAGATGCGTGCAATGATGCTCCTAATTACACATAAATATCGCTAAGAACAGACAATATATTTCTAATTTAAATCACATTTGGATATCGGATTGCACGAGCTCGAAACTTCGCAGAATACTGTCTCGGGAGGCTAAAGTTATATTTGGTTTTACGTGCACTTGTATTGCGGCCTCATTTTACAACACTGTGCTTTATCAGTCATGCGCGCTCTAAAATTTTATTAGGCTGCCGCATATCATAGCCAGACTCACAACTTTACAATTTGGACATCTCTTTTGCTACACTTTGTTTCAGCTTAAAGGGGCATTGCAAAGTGACGAAGAAAACCAAATGCTGCTTCGAAAAGCGTGCCTATCAGTGTCATACACGAGCGTTCAGTGAGGACATTGGTCTAGAGCGTCAGATAATAGCGACATAAAATTCTATACTTCGTTTCAGCTTGGGTCCAGACGCAGCCGATGCTACAAGCACGAGCGTGTAACCCTGAACAGTGCCTGTACTGCACGAGCGCGCGTGCTTGGCAGGGACGCTGGAAGCCCGGAGCTCGCGCTTGTAGCATCGGCTGCGTCTGGACCCAAGCTGAAACGAAGTATAGAGGAAGGACTGGCTGAATAAAGCCTCTTCATGTTTTAAAAGTTGCGCAAGGTGCGTCGATGCATGAGGCACGTGCTACGTGCATCCCTGGGGAAGATGATGGCGGAACAGCGCAGCACTGAGCTAGATTTAGGACGACATGCTCTTCCCGGCAGTGGCGCGCGGGACGTGTCTCGAGCATTTCCACAACAATGTACGGCTCCACTTTTCCCAGGATAGAGGGGCTTTATGGCTGAATAGCCGCAAGTGACCCCTCATCGTGATCCCTTCAAGCACGTGTCTCGCTCAACATTTTGGTTGGAACACCTGTAAATTGGTGGGGCGTTCACATCTTCATAACTGGATGTTAATTTCCAACACTTAGGAAGATCGCGCATGGTTGTTGCACGCTCTTGTTTCGGTTCTCTATTGGTTCAGACCAAGGACGTCATCAACAAAAGAAATTGTGCTGAATATTCTGAACTTATTTGAACAATACTGTTCAAAATACGTCGGATTTTTTTCTTTAATTTATGTTTAATGTGTTGCTAGAGTCACACTCACTAGTTAGAGCTAACGCGATGCAAATTAAGAAATGGCCAGAAACGCTTTGCAGGGCCCCTTCAAGTCCAGACGCAGCCGATGCTACAAGCGCAAGCAGGTGGTCCTGACCAGTGCTTGCACTGCAGGAGCGCTCGTGCTTAGCAAGACTGATGAAAGCCCGGAGCGTGCTCTTTTAGCTTATGCTACGCTCACACTTAAAGTGAAACCGAGTATTATGTTGAGAACATCCCATTTAACCAGAAAACTGAACTGTTTAACATGGTTTGTACGCGACATCATCGCACTATGTCCTGGGGGTTAGAAATTTCTTTTAGCTGAGAAAATCAAATCCCGTGGTGTACAATGCACGCTGCAGAAAGTTCGCGCTCAGTGCAACTCACATATTCACAAAACAAAAATTATTATTTCTTGGTGCAGCGTCGTGAGAAACGACGCGAGTGTCTGGCATCATTAAAACCCGCTTTCTGGAAGGAATGATTTTGCAAACGAAGTAGCTTTGCGGGATCACGCTGTCTTGTCTGCGACCAAGATGCGGAGCAGATGAACCTTTACAACGCAGTATGTTTTAACTCCCCCCCCCCCCTTTCATTTTACGATGCTCTTCCAAAAAATACTTTTCATATCTGAGGGACTCCCTCGTCCGTTTTGCCGGGGTGCCGATTCGACAGTTATATTTGTGTCATTTGTTAACATCCTCCATTTCTTTTATTTTGCACCAAAACAACAGTGAACATTAAAAAAAAACTGTGAGAATTTGAGTGGCTACCTCTAAGGCCACTAGAATTTTTCTTTTTAGGTATCCCTGCCGTATACACTTGTAGTTTTATTTATCGTCAGATTAATAAGCCAAATTTAGTCCTTTCAATCCTTCTATTTTCGGGGACAACTTTCATGAGACAGTTCAGCAACAACGAAAACATGTTTGGCTGCCTCAATGATGTGTACATACATGTAAAATAGTTCATGCAACAATTTTGTACTTTCAGTAAATACCACTAAGAGCTCATCCCTGACGTTGATAGCTTTCAAAAACACAGTTTTTTTTCTCCACTCAATGACAGACGCAGAAAAAATAAAGGAAAGAAATAGCTTTTCCCTCCTCAACTCGCTATTAGAACAAGCGGCGATGTAATCTGATGACTAATTGTATACCGCCAGTGTTAGAGTTCGGCTATTCTCATCTTTGATTGAACAAAAGCCAACACGAATGTTTGGCGATGCTAATTTCCAAGAACCCGAGCACTCGACTCGGGCTTATGACAATCGAGTACGTCACGATGTCACGCGAATCGCCGTGAGAAGTCGTGATGGCATGTGATGTCACGATGTCAATAACGCTAATACATATATATTCCGTTACAACTCAAGAAGGTAGGGCGAGGGAAAAGAAGGCCGGGGAGGAAGAAGCAGACGGAACGCTGGAGAAGAAGCGGGAAACCTCCTCCTCTGTCCAGCGTTCCGCCTGCTTCTTCCTTCCCGGCCTTCCTTCCCTCGCCCTACCGTCTTGAGTTGCAACGGACTATATGACGTACTCAATTTAAGCCGACTTGACGCGGTGAGTCACGCGACTACGTCACAAGGCCACTTGACGTGGCATTATTTGATAGCATATCTTGACACTATGACGTCACGTGACCACGTGACACATGATTAATCGTAGTGCCAATGCAAAAGCGCCACGAAAACCCACAATTTTTCATACATTGAAATTCAGTATATGACAATTTGATCACTATATAGAAATACAGCTGTCAATTTTTACTTCTGGAAATACTCATTTTGTAATAAAAATATTACCGTGAACCGTTTTGAACCGGTTACCGTTATATTTTTTCCGGTTCAGTTCCGGTTCAGTTCCAAGATGGCGGCGAAGATTTCGGTTCGGTTCAGTTCCGGTTCGGCAAAAAATAACGGTTCTGTTCCGGTTTTCGGTTCGGTTCGGTTCCGGTTCGACACTCTGGTTAAGATATTCATGCTCATCAGAAAGGGCTCCGCATGCGAAACACAGGCCAGATAATATGATTACAAAGTTCGGCTCGCGCCGGAAACGCAGGTTTAACTTTGAGATGTGACACAACATGGCGCCATCTTAGCGTAGGACTTGATGTGCATTAGCATGAATGTTGGCACATCAGCTTAGTTCTGAGAATAATTAAAGTCGACGCACTCAAGTCGCATTTATGTAAACGTGGCAAACCTGGACGAGATAAACGGGAATTGAAGGTAACAATACTAGGCAGGAGACTGAGGGAGAGGGAGAAATGAGACAGCGTGGGGACATCAGAATGCCGAGCTTTCGTTGGAATGATTGGTGAGTAGATCTAAACCTAGCTGCCTTTGTCTTCATTGCACTCGCCAAACAAGCTAGAACGCGGAACACCGGCATCTGGCGTTTTGCTCTTGCATCAGCATGTGTTCGACACATGTAGTGCAGACCAAAGCCCCTGGCGTTAGGTCCACCCACTAATCTTTCCAACCAGAGCTCAGCGCCCTGACGTGCTCTTACACTCTTGTCTCTTCCTCTCTCTCAGTTGCTTGGCGCATTTGACATACTGAAACCCGTGACAGGTAAAGGACAAACACAACTTCGCTATTCAGCAAATCGCCCCAGGCCACAAGTATACTATACTTTGTTTCAGCTTGGGTCCAGACGCAGCCGATGCTACAAGCGCGAGCTCCGGGCTTCCAGCGTCCCTGCCAAGCACGCCCGCTCGTGCAATGCAAGCACTATTCAGGGCCACACGCTCGCGCTCGTAGCATCGGCTGCGTCTGGACCCAAGTTGAAACGAAGTATAGTAGCCCCTCCTCTTGGCAAATAGCACGCGCTCGCCGGGCGGATTCTTGTGCCGCTCGTAAATCTGGAGCCCGTACAGCGCTCGCCGAGCGGCCGCGCTTTCAGACCACGCTATTCGTAGCGGGAGCTCGCGCTGCCACTTCGATGCATGTTCTGGGCCCGTTTGCTCGAAGCGCTAACCGCGGCTAAAGTTAGCCGGAGTACCTAGGAGAGGGATTTTAAATCACGTGACTGGCTCGGTAGGGATGCGGGGAAACATGGCGGTGCCCCGGTGAGTGAGCGCCGCTCGCTTTGGAACTAACGTCCGGGGTAGCTGCAATATCGAGCGCGTTAGTCAGCAACGAATGGTGCAGGGGCTTTCGCTTCGAATTTCTCACTTAAATCTCAAAGCATGGTCAATGACCTCGCCGCATTTTTTAGACAGTCTTTCGATTCTGGCCGATCCTAAGCCTAAATGAACGCGATAATTGTCGGCATGGCAACGTCTTTGGAAAGTGGATTAGCACACAAAAGCAGACAGCGTCCCACTATACTTCGTTTCAGCTTGGGTCCAGACGCAGGCGATGCTACAAGCGCGAGCTCCGGGCTTTCAGCGTCCCTGCACAAACACGCGCGCTCGTGCAATGCAAGCACTGTTCAGGGCCACACGCTCGCGCTCGTAGCATCGGCTGCGTCTGGACCCAAGCTGAAACGAAGTATAGACCTTTCCTAAGTTTCCCAAGCGCCGAGGTGTATGCTGCGAGTGTAGTTACACGCGCTGCACGTGCTGGCGTCTGCAGTAGTAATTGTTCTAAAGCAAAAAGTCTAAAACAAATTTTGCCTTGCACGCGCGTTCGTGAAAGCCTTATTATGATTATTTACTTCAAATATTTTATAAGAGGAAGGCCAGCGCGCGTGGACCATAGAATTACACTTCTATACTTCGTCTCACCTTAGCATGGACTATTGTTAGCCGCGCGTGCCAAAAGCCCGAGCTAGTTGCTTTGGACGAAGCCTCGGCGGCTGCACGAGCGCTCGTGCGGAGAGTGCTCCAGTCAAGGCAGTCGAAGCTAGCCGCTCGCGCTTGCACAGCCTTCGCAGTTAGTCCGTGCTAAGGTGAGATGAAGTATAGCGTTCTCCTCGATGCTTGGATAATAGACCATTTGCTGTCTTACCCAAGCATCAAGGAGAATGCAGGGATTGGTGTTCCACGCGCCACACGCGCACGCCTTTCCTGTATAAATGATTCGAAGTAAATAACCAAAGAAAGCATTGACGAACGCGCGTGCAAGATGCCATTTGTTTTAGAGTTTTTTGCTTTGGAAAAGTTACTACTGCTGAGGCCAGCACGTGCGGCGCGTGGAACACCAATCCCTGCATTCTCCTTGATGCTTGGGTAAGACAGCAATCGGTCTATTTAGGAAAAAGGTCTAGTGGGACGCTGTCTGCTTTTTTGCGTGCTATCAATACCCGGCCGACTGAGTCAAGGCTATCCACTTCCCAAAGACGTTGCCATGCCGACAACTATCGCGTTCATTTAGGCTTAGGAGTAACCAGTATCGAAAGACTATCTAAAAAATGCGCCGAGGTCATTTCCCATGCTTTGAGATTTAAGTGAGGAAATGCAAAGCGAAAGCCTCCTGCACCATTCGTTGCTGACTAACGCGCTCGATATTGCAGCTACAACGACATATCAGTTCCAAAGCGAGCGGCGCTCACTCACCGGGGCACCGCCATGTTCCCCGCATCCCTACCGAGCCAGTCACGTGATTTTAAAATCCCTCTCCTAGGTACTGCGGCTAACTTTAGCCGCGGTTAGCGCTTCGAGCAAACGGGCCCTGAAGTGCGTGCCCGGAGCAGTAGAGGGCCTCTGAAAACGCTCCAACCGATCCGCGGGAAATTGGCGAAGCGCGTCGAGCAGGCCGCATAAGTTCTCTGCGCTGTCTTTTTCGGAGGAGTTTAATCTGAAGTCACTCGCAACATTTCAGTTTCAATATATGTGTTGGCGATGTTGTGGCAGTCACGAAAGTGATTCTGCCAGTGCCACTTCGCAGTAGACAGTTACGTGGATATCTCAGGAATGCGGTGCTGTTACAAGCGCCGTTACGAGCATCGAGAGTAGGCGATGCGATACAAGGCGGTGCCGTCGCTCAAACACGAAGACGAGCCCGGAGTGCGAAACAAGCGCTCGCTATTTGCCAGGGAAAGGGGCGATAGGTTAAAGCATAACTCAGCAAGCCCACGGCAACAGTGGAACACTTCGTTCTGAACAAAGAAAACAGTTCTGCTTATAGCCGATTCACACGACGGACCGAATCGCGATTTTCGTCCGCGGACCGTGTACCACGTGACCGGCACGTCACCGATTCCTGCGATCCGCGCCTCGTCCGCGGACGCGCGGACTGATAAAGTCAAGCGCCTTTTTCACTCGCGGACTTTTAGCGGGAGATCGACTTGAAAGGCGTTTAGTCTGGCAACGGTACATTGTTTTCTCTTTTTTTGTTTTGTTTCTGGGCGATGAAAACAAAAATGGCGCATCGTTGTGTGTTGTGCGTTCGCTGGTTCATTTTGTCGCGCGTTTCTTGGTTTCACGTGTGAAAGAAACTGCAGAAACTTGTCCGGCTGACGTGACGGCAGGTTCCGGTACATCTCCGGGTCCGTGTCAAGGAGCTCCCGTCAAAACTTCACCGTACCGCAATGACCTCTCTTGTGGCTGTCGGTGTACTTGAGTGTTGTGCACGAGCGCGGAGTGCGTGAAGGCATCTTCGAACGCCCCTCCGCGAGCCCAGAACTTCGTCGCTTCTACGCGGAACCCTTCTCGAGCAGGACCATGCCTGTGTCACTCTCATGCTTCGGGTCAGTAGAGCTTGTGGCGCTTCGCGCGAAGCCTATCACGGTGTTTTGTCTCGATCTGTACGTAACAGCGGCGTACGATTTATTATCGCGGTAGCAAACGTCGATTTCTCTCTTGGACAACGGTGCCACAGTGCGATGTTGGAGTTTCGCGACACTGTGGGGTGGCGAACAGGTTCGGTCCGTCCTCGCTAGCGTCTGCTCGTCGTGTCCCTCGTGTGGATGCGCTTGGGAGACGGACGATCCGCGGACATGTTGTCACGTGATCAATCCGTCCGCGGATCAGTCCGTCGTGTGAATCGGCCATTACCGAACGTTTCCACTTTCCGTAGCCCTCCCGCTGCCAGCGAACGGTCACTGACTAGACGCGGCGTCTCCCAGATACCGTTTGACACTCCTGAACAAAGTACTAGTAAGAACAGTAAGAAACATTCGCAATTGAGGTTGTTAAAAGTAAAAAATGAGCGCGAACGTCAGAGCAACAACCAACGGCTTCGACGAGCGCAAAGCTATGGACGCCCGTGACAAGAAATGAACGGGGAGGTTTCAGTGGTAACTAGCGCCACCTGCCCTATGCGCCCTGTTTCCGTTTCGTTTTCAAAACCGAAAAGAGAAAATCGCTTTATCGGATACAAATATTACTTAAAAAACCACTAGAATCATCAGGAACCTTAATTTGAAAGGTACATTGGAGATAATTCTGTCTCGTTTTGGTACAAAATCGCTCTTTATTTTTTTTTTGTTGCAAATGATGCCGTAATTTTGAACATAATTATTTTTGCACGTGATTAAATATAAAGATGGGCGACTTTAATTCACAGTATGATTTAAGTTGTTTGTGTGCCTAAATTTTGTTACTTTGCCTGTTGATATTTGACAAACATTTTACGCCATATCGAAATAAAAGGGCACGGCGAGATTGATGCGTTTTCCACCCATCGCAGATAACACGCCAGCTCGTTGTCCTTCTTGAGCATTGCACGGCGATCCGGTAAGCGAACAGTTCGAAAGCAGTCTGCCAGTGCCGTAGCCAGGAAATGTTTTCATAAAATGTTTTCCTTTGCTCAAACCATTCAAAAATAAAATGAAAATTATTCAGGAAAGAAGAAGAGAAATTGCACAAACCCACTTTTAGTTACTATTTTTTCTGTTTCTCAGGAGACAAAAATTCAACCTTTTTTATCTCGTTCTTCCGATCTTTAAAGAGGGGAACTTTAATGTGGAACAACGAAAAGACGCAATCACAAAAAATAATAATGAGCTTTGAACAAAAAAAAAAAAAGTCCAGACAGGCTCGCAAACTATTCCGGTGCGTTCACTTCTCTGCGGAACACTCGGATATCCAATGACTGAAAACCACGACAGAGTGCCAAAGAATAGCGAAGTTTAGAATACGATTAAACATAAAAACTGCAATGCGCACCGGGGCAACGAGCAATGAGCAGGAACTATGAGCGTGACGCTCATTGTTCCTGCGCACACTCTTCAGAAATGATCGTGCTATGGTCATGTTTCGGGTTCTTTCCGTTCTTCGTTGTCGTTTTACGACAAAGTGGCAGAGAGAAGTAGCCGTTTCTATCGTTTTGTGGGGTCTAAACATTTAGTGGAAACCGCCGTCGGTCGATAGAAAGAAGCGAGAGGACCCTTTCGGGGCTGTCTTGGACGTTCCCGTGAATGTTCAGAAGCGCAACCCCTATACTCCGTTCACCCTTAGCTGAGACTAACAGCTCCGTCTTCAGCACGAGCTTTCTGCCCTTGCTGACACAAGCCTGAACGCGAAGGCGCGCGCAAACAAAGCCCAGCGGCAGCCAGCGAGCTCGCGCTGAAGGCGGAGCTTCTGGTCTGAGCTTAGAACGGCGTAGCAAGCGTCCTGGGACGTTGAAGCTCTCAGGCACGTCTCAGGTA
This sequence comes from Ixodes ricinus, assembly GCA_037355805.1. Classification (NCBI taxonomy): domain Eukaryota; kingdom Metazoa; phylum Arthropoda; class Arachnida; order Ixodida; family Ixodidae; genus Ixodes; species Ixodes ricinus. The sequence continues at coordinate 20,795 of JAZHYW010024341.1, read as the reverse complement.
TTGATTCCGTCTTCGGAGTCTCGAGAACGAACGTTCCGCCTCAGCGGTGCTAACGGGCATGGTGGCCAGGATTTGCAGCAGGCGGTTTGCATTAGAGTACAAGACCTGGGGACCAAGGCAAGTTGTCTCTACCGCCGAGACGCGCTAAGCGGTGCGGTCCCTTCACATCTGTGTCCAAACCAGAACTTCCTCAGACAGTTTGTTTAATGAAACGAATGCTCCGCACAGACATGGTGATTTGCCCAAAACCGAGGATTGCGACATTGAAACCGACGTCGCATGGCCATGACATCGCTCTCGCATAGGGCGGACGATGCTGCCTGACGTGAATGTGCCGACTCTGTTGGAGACGTTGATGGCACGCTTGAAGTTGTAGGTCAATAATTATTCTTGAAAAAAGCGTTAAGCGACAGCTTTGGCTATTGAACTGATTTTTGAGAGTCTATATACGTAAAGGAACTTTCACGACTCAGGTGTTGAACGCAAGATTATAAACATCACCCACTGCAGCGATTAAAGAAGTAAACTAGGTACGCTTTGAAACCAAAGAATTCTGGGCATTCCAAAGTGGCTTCCACGGTGCATATGCTGCCGCTTTTCTCTCCCGATTCTTTTTTTTTTTTACATTTCGGTTGGCGTATTACTGAAATTAAAGGAGTACAGGCGAGTGACCCCAAAAACAAAGAAAAAGACGGGACGAAAAAAAAAAAAGAAAGCTAAGCTGTTTGTCATTTTGTCGTCCGGTTTGTAGGGTTTGCAAAGTCAGAGAATTGCTATTTTGAAATTTTGTTTCGCTGCCCTGGTAGTGGCGTGGAGTCCTTGAGACTCAAAGAGTAGGGGAACTTTAGTCAAGCCGCCTGCCTTTTCCGAGGCGAGGCCAGCGTCCTTCGAGGTCAGGATTTCGCGGCTTATGTGACGTCAGGAGCGGAGTCATTCGCACCTGCGAGCCTGAAGAAAGGCTTCGGTTGCTAATAACACTGTCGAGTTCGGCGAGAGCTCTTCGGAAAGCCGGAGCCGGACTTGCATTTCTCACGCTCACGCAGTCCACGGGCAGTGTTGCCTTCTTCGTTTTGCTTTGGAACGTTGTGGGTCCGGCCCCTCGCCGTAGTGGGTTGTCGAACAGAAAAAGAAACACACACAAAACAAGAAAAAAAAAAACTGGCAATGGAAAAGGGAAAGATAAAAATTATGAAATTTCGGGGGTGTTTCGACCCTTGAACACGCACTGGCTACGCCACTGTCTGCTTTACCACCGCGGCTAGCGCGCTCCGACGAGCCAGACGAGCTGCCATTTTGCGCATGCGCGTCTTCGTGGCAACCGCGTCGTCTTTACACGTACCGTATGTCGGCTTCCCAGTTGGTACCTTTTCGTTCTCGTGGTTTGGACACGCTTCAAAACAACGATTCGGGGCAGTGGTTAGCAGTTCGAAAACAAACAAATGTTGGGGGATAACGAGTGCAGACCAGCATTTATTTTCTCCAAAATCTCACACAAATGTGACAAAACACAAATCATACTATCGCGTTTGTCGAAGCTAGCTGCTTGGCAGATTTGCCGGAGTCGTGCCAGGCGACTCTGGTGATTCCGCCGGAATGCTTTGATGAAATCGATATTCCATAGCGACCTCATTCTGACAGAAGGCCAGTCTGTTATCATCATAGTAGGCTTTCACCACGCCGATTCAAGAAACTGACACCGAAGAGAGCGGACGAAGCCTAATTACGCAATGTACGCGTTTGAAATTGTAGCGCACTTCACAGAACCTTTACGAACAATGCAAAATTCAGTCCCACTTTCATCGCGTACCGCTACTATCGTTTACCTAGCCGAGACACTCCAGATGAAAATTTCTGGCCGGCAAATGGTTCAAATGTTTCACTGGGTCCACCGTTCTCGTACATTCGATGACGCTTGTTTCGATCGGAACGGCGGCCAATGCGAACGACTAGCACATAATAAAATATAGCACACACATTAGGTCATACTTAATTCTAATGAACTCTACCTTTGGCGCGTCACGAAGCTTCCCGCTTTTGCCGGCACCTCACCAACCACCACCGGCTGTTAGGCCTATGGGCCCGAGCTCGTTAGAGATAGGCCTAACGGCGGTAGCACATCCTCGGAGCAGTCCCCGTCCACGCGCACAATCGCCCAGTCGAGCGCACGAACGTTAAATATGCACACCAGCACGGGAAAACGTGGACAGCAGACGACACACGGCAAGAACGGCAGGTTCAGATCGCAGAAATGAGCGCCTCGAGCACCACACTGGCCCCAGCTGCCCCGAATTCCCGAATGGGGCGCTCGCGCGTGGGCTTCTGGGTAGTCACCGCCGTCGGGCAGCGCTCTCCGCGCTCGTCGACAACGCGAATAGAGCATTCTTGGCGGCGTCATGCAGTGTTCGCGCTCGTCACTACGAGTGCACAAAAATTGAGAAAGCTGCCACGCGCCACCGACCTGTACGCACCCGAACTCGAGTAAACCAAGAAAACACATCCTACGTATCCATCCGTGGATCGCACCGTGTTTATTTACTTTTTTCCTGCTGTGGCTTGGAATCGGGCAGAAATCTGGCCCCGCCAGCTACGGACGCAGGTATTTCCAGAGAGGGGAAGGGGGGGGGGCGGTCAGCGTATCAGATGTTTTTTTAGAACACCCCTCACCGACCCCCCCCCCCTTTTTTTTTCCCAGCCCTAAATTTTTACGCATGCACAAATCAAGAGGGGATCAGAACATCCGGACAGACCCCCCCCCCCCCCCACGCACACACACACACCCCTTAATCCGCCACTGGGCCCCGCCAACGGCTCGCTTATCCTTTTGAGATTACGTGACAGCTTTTTCGAGAGGTCGTTGGCTGTGTTTTTCGTGAAAACCCAGGGAGATGCAGACGAGCGTTTTTCGGCCCTGTTCAGACGTCGAATCCATTTCACGAAACTCGTTTCGCGAGTCAAGATGCGCCAGAAAAATGCATCGTGTGAAAGGGCCTTAAAACAACATACAATGGTTGCACTACACTTGCGTCTGCCCGAAAAGAACTGTATTGTCTTCTGCTTCCCCATAGTACCCTCAACCTTTAGGTATTCGCAGATTGAGCGAAAAGTTCGTATTTTGTGATTGGTTTTTCACTGATGTAATATTTGGTGTTCGCCGGCGTCGGAATTTCGGACAAAAACCATCCCCAAAACGCTTTGGACCCATTATAACGTCCCCTCCCACGACGGGAAACCCGTTGGTGCCAGAGCCGGGACTGGGCGGGACAGGGGAAACGTCGGCTGCGTCAATGGCGGCCGATCTCCCGCAGACGGGTGGACGGATGGGAGTATTTTCAACTCCCATTTCGTCTTGCGGCGTGTTGACGCACAAGAACTCCAGTTTAAAATGGGAGTCAAATCAGGTGATGTCGCTTTTATACCCCGTCCCTTAGCAACCAGAGTAAAGTGGTGGTTTCTAGTTTCTATACTCCCATGTGCGGGAGTGAATGCTTTAGGCTTGGGAGTTTAATCGGCATCCGATTCTTTAAAACTCCCATCCGGGCTACTTCTCGTTTACAGTGTATAAAAGGAATTTGTTTCACCTGGGGCGTGTACGGGAGGGGGAATGAATTGAGGAACAGAATATAGTGTTTTTCATTGAAAGTGCTACTGGGCGTTTTCAGATAAGATCAAACAACCTTGTCTAATGGGCACTTCTAATTTTGATTAAAAAAATTTATTTTGCTGGCTCCATGCCCAGTAGAATAAAACTAATCCTTGCTTTGAAAAAGAAAACATGTCTTAAATTTGTAAGCACCCTCTCAGTCACGTGCTTAAGCACAAAATGATTAAATCCAGAATGCACTCTGGTCCTTCCAGTCTTGCAAAGCACTTGATCGAAAAGTATGCGGAATGTCAGAATCCGGAGCACACCCCAGACACTCGCGACTCAATCGATATATGAAACTTCCTCCACTCATCCTCGCACCTCTTTAGACTCTTGGTTACTTCACAAGGCATATGATCGAAGTGCGCCACGTTTTGATTTTGTCACATATAGCATGCTAGTTACTTTTTGGATGCTCAAGTGGAGAGGTGGCATTCAACACGCCAGTGTTTTAAGTATGTGAATAAATAAGGTATATTTATAAACTGCATGTTTCTTTTTTTCAGCCGCGTCCGAAGACAAGTTTGAAGATGCCAACGAGGCCACTGTGGAAGATATCGCAAAGACGTTGCTGTCGTCATTCGTGGACAGCAAGGGTTGGTGCACTAAACGGTGGCATCCAGATTCCAAACAAGTTTAGGTGCAGGGCGCATGGCTGAGGAACGACAAAGGTTTGAATAAAAGTGAACTGTGACATTTTGTTTTCTGCTTCGCTTTGTTCTATAACTCACAAAATCACACCTATTACTTATATACTTTTTGTATTACTAATATCTACACATGTGCAGTGCCGGATCACAGGTTACCAGCTAGCACCTGGTCACAGATCAGCGGCCAGTGCCCGGTCACAGGTTAACGGCCAGTGCCCGATCACAGGTCAGTGGCCAGTGCCCGGTCACAGGTCAGTGGCCAGTGCCCGGCCACAGGCTACTGGCCAGTGCCCGGTCACCAGGTCAGTGGCCAGTGCCCGGTCACAGGTCAGCGGGCAGTGCCCGGTCACAGGTCAGTGGCCAGTGCCCGGTTACAGGTCAGCGGTTAGTGCCCGGTCACAGGTCAGTCGGCCAGTGCCCGGTCACAGGGCAGTGCCCGGCTGAGGCAGTGGCCAGTGCCCGGTCACAGGTCGGCGGGCCAGTGCCCGGTCTGGGTCAGCGGCCAGTGCCTCAGTCGCCGGCGTCAGCAGCGACAAGAAGACTGCTCAACTGGCCGATGCCTGGCCAAATGTCATTGGCTGGCCTCTGGTAGCCGGTGACTGCTAGTCACTGGCCGAAGACCATAACCAACGATGGGCCGAGCATTTTGGCCAGCCATCGGCCAACCAGAAACTGACCGGCCACTATAGCCTTGGCCATAGTCCGGCCATGCATTTTGTGCTGCCTGGGAAGTTAGCTAGTGTGATGTTGATTTGCAAATTAAATTGACTGGCCTCTTGTCAAGAACAAGCCTCAACATCTAGGATATGCCAGTTTATCCGGTATAAGAAAATGTTCACATGAGTATGCACCGTATTAGCCCAGATTCGATCTGAATACGAAGGAACGTATAGATTAGAGTGAACAATTTTTATCACTGCTTTCTGCATGATTCGTCGCCTGCATCACGGTGCTGAGTGTAAACAGAGTTGGTTAGAAAAAACAAGCATTGTGATTGCCGCTGCGCGTTTCTATGATAGATAGCCTGCAAGGGTTTGTCCTAAAACTTTCATTACAATTTGAAAATTATATTGCTTTTAGCTCAGTTGTGTCGTATTCATAAATATATTGTTAAACGTATTTCGTAATCCGTAGTTCATGATATATATGGTGAAAAAGTGCCCATTTCATATTTTTATGAGTTGTAATTAATTCCTTAGTCCAACAGCACAACCGCAATTCAACCTTTAATACTGCGAAGCAAAGTTTTACTAATCACGAGTACTTTAGGCAACTTACCTCACTTCGCGAAAACATTTTTATTCATATACAATATATGTGACTCCTGTAAAGAAAAGGAGGTTCAGTCGTATAAACACGACGTTTTGTATGTTCAGTTAGATTTTTATTCACTGTTGTGTGGAAATTAAATAACGAAATTTTATATTTGTGGTACCTGAAAATAAAAGTGGATTGCACAAACGATAGAGAAAAACTACATAGTTAATCGTTTCACCGCGTAAATAGTGGCTATTGCCAGAATAACGCGGAAAACATATTCTCAATTTCGTGGTTCAAATCGGTTCAAACCGGTTTCAACCGTTATGTTTGCTCCCCGGAACTGAACCGGAACTGAACCGAAAGCCATGAACCCGAACCGAACCAATAAAAATTTCGGTTCGACACTCTGGTCTGAAAAACCTTATGTAGTACATAATTCTATTAATTCTATCGCAGATGGCTCTACTTGAAGAGCTCGCATTTTAAGCATAAATCGACGATAAGGCGCTTTGTCAAAGGCGTTAAATCTAAAAAAAAAAAAAAAACTGGGTCTCACAGGAAAAGAGCGCCGGAAACCGTGCTGGTCAACAAAGAGGATGTTGTTCACAGACAAGTGGTACATGACATTTGAAAACAATACATGTTCTATTAGTTTGCTCGCAACGCTCGTCAGAGAGATTGGTCGGTAGTTCGTAAACTCATACCTTCGATCGCTTTTAAAGATAGGGGTGACGTTTGCCAGTTTCCAGTTGGCAGGTATTTACCCATTATTTAGGGATTGTTGAAAAATAAAACAGAGAAGAGCTTAAGCAGCTTCATTGAGATATTATCAGGGCCAGGGGGTGAGTGTGTCGGTAGATTTTCTATTAACTATATATTCATTCCGGTGATAGAGTTATTGTACAAAATTGTACCAGTATATCGTAATCAGGCGACTCTGGTAGGACGAAGGTGTCTTCAGAAATCTTCCTCCTTCCTCCGCTAAAAAATTGACTAAATTGTTCGCACACCGTAGCAGTGCCGAGCTCATCTCCGGAGGAACCAGTGAATCAGTAGAGCTTGGACGCTTGCTTGGGGATAACCGCACTCCAAATTTTTTGGGAGTAGTTTTCACGAGACTCCGGAGGTCTTCGTTTAAATACTTGTTCTTCGCTTTTTTCAATTCTGATCTTGCGTTCTAACTTGGCTTCATCGTACTTTGCCCCTGCAGAAGGAGAACAGCGATGATTTGGTTATTTTATATAGTCTGTTTTTTATTGAGCAGCTTTTAAGATGGTTTTAAAATCATAGTTTTTCAAAAGAAGACCGGATATTTCTTATAGGAATGAACTGATCACAGAGATCTAGTAACTTTTGTTTAAATAACCTCCAGTCCTCACGAAGTGTTCCAGATTCAAAGTCAGTCATGTATGCAGTTGAATAGAATTGTAGGTTTTGGCAGAAGTCATCTATATTAGCTCGGGAATAATTGTCGAAAGATTGCTACATAGTCATGTTCCGAAATTAAGAACAGATTAAAGAAAGCAGAGTTATGGGTTGGTTTGTCAGCCATTTGACAAAGAGAGAAGGCAATTATTACGCCTACAAAGTCCCGACTTTGCTTATGAAGTTTATACCACGCGTCAAAGGATATGAGATTCGGAGCAGCTGGCCATTTTATTTTAAGTTAATTAAAGCCTCCAGAAAGAACAATAAGGTCATTTTGATAAGATAAGTCACAAACAAAGAAAAATTTAATTAGCCGACTGAGCTAAGCCGGCAAAAAAAATGTTGATGCATATATTATGAGGAGTCCTTGACTTCTTGCGTACGCCTCGACCTAATTTAAGTCTCGTCGCTGTCTTTTGTGATCGATTATAGTCAATGAACACTTTGGCTTATCTCCTCAATAAAAATAAATTATTGGCTCAATTAAATCTATGCTGATGTGGCCTTCCTATTTGACACGCACGTTATCTAAGGTTTGTTCTCGCGCAGCCAGTGATAAAAACTGTTGAAATGGTACTGAAGACCTAGAATCTGGTTAAGTTCAAAGTCACGCAGAAACCCGGCATTCGATCTACTTGGTTCTTGCCCCTCCATTGCAAAAAAGGTAAGCTCACCTCTAGAGACAGCTTTACACATATTCCTTCATCCGATTTAGGCCTAAGCTAGGAGCATGGTTGGGCAGTACTGCGATACGAATGTATCGCGATAGTATTTCAGAAATACATTTCGTATCTGTATTTCTGTATCGCGACACATTGTTTTCACCAGTATCTGTATTCCTGTTTAGAAATACATTTGGAATGTTTCTTTGTAGCGCGATACAATCAGGATAAAATGTATTTCGTTACATTTAAAAATAAATACCCCCCCCCCCCCCCCAAAATGGACTAGTCTCGAGCGCGCTGTTTCTCGGAGAGCTCGAACCTGTGCCGGCAGTATCAGGTCGCAATTCACGAGGTTTCTGTTTGGATGACGCTAGGCGAGACTTGAGGACTGCAATCCATGCGTCGGTGGCAGAAAGGACGTTCAAAACAGGGATGCCACCGTATCGTTTTTTTTAACCATAAATACAATAAGACATGTGTTCCAGGATGCTTAAGGTGCTCCACTATTCTCGAAAACTCCAAATCACACTGCCTGCACGATCTTCAACGAGCTAACCTACAGCGAAAGTACGTACGTATTGTCGTTTTATACAGCAGCGTGGTAAAGTTTCATGTTCAAGGCCATACCTACAGATAAAGAATACCAGTTCATTCCACCGTGGCGTCATGTAGTCAATGTTGACAGGGGCATCCTTATTGGACAGGAGCGTTGTGACGTTTTGATGGGATTAACATCAAATTTATATAGAGGTCAAAGTCTTTTCGCATCCCTCGTCAGACAGACAGGATGTCAGGGAAGGAAACGCAATCAGTCCTTGATGAAACCTTTTTTTTTTTTTGAGTCCATTGAAGCCTCTTAGTCGTCCGAAACCACTACCTTCAAGGCAAAGTGCCAAGGCTATGGGAAAGTAATTTCGGGATTAAAAACTTCCACTTCAAACTTCAAGCTTCATCTCAGTTGGCGTCTAAAACAAATTTGAAAAATTGTATTGCAGTATCAGTATTTCTGTATTTGTATATCTGCCCTTCCTAAAATGTATTCCCCTACTTGTATTTCCAAATACTTTTTGCCTGTATTTAAAATGCATTTCCGATACGTATCGCGATACATTTTTACAGATATATTTTAGTATCAGTATTTTAGGCATTATTTAAATGTATCCCAGTATTTGTATTTCCAAATACATTTTTAAGTATTTCTTCCCAACGCTGGCTAGGAGTATTTCTCCCCAATCAAGTTACCCTAAGGTGTCACGTGACAAATTGCAGAACCGTCATTGGGTCGTTCCGGTATTTGCTTCGGTTCCCAGGGTTAGGAAGTTTTGAGCAAAATACAGTTGCTACGATGTTTCTTTTCGCCTCTAATTGTCCAAAGTCAACAAGGTATTCGACAGGAACACAGTTTGTTTTTATCAACATTATCCCTAGTACAAAGGTAAATCGAGCATATAAATTGTAATACCACGGTAGCCATATACGCAACGGTGTAGCTGAGTATATTCCATTTTCAACACGCGAGGTGATGTCAGAGTGAGACAGCTGCAGGTGTAGAGAGCATGCGTGATCAGGAAAAGGTGACGTAAGCACAAACTCATTTCCATCAATGTCTCACCTTTCCATTCATTTTGAAGACAGGTGACGTCCAAACGTTTTACAGCCTAAAACACGCACCTTCGTACGTTTTCGACCATTGTTGTGTTTCGGTTCAACGTTAATGTGTTGCCCAAAATATATAAAAGACCTCAATCAAGCAATATGGCCAAGATGTTTCCACGTAAAGGCTGGTTAAGATATCTGCAACGAGCGCGTTGTCTACTACTGCGTCCTTTGCGACCAGGACGACTAGAACGACCGCTCTGCTGCGCGTATACACTCCTCCAACAAACGAAGCAGCTCTGGAAAACATGGCACAGCACTCTCCACAGCAGTAGCGGTTTTGATCCCAGCGTTTTAATTCCCCCACTTCCCCCATTCACAAGAAGAAAAAAAAAGGCACGAACAAAACACCGATGGCCTGTCCGCACTAACACTGTCGCGCTATGTAGTACAAACGCCATTTTATCTATTTGTATGACGTCAGTTTTAAACTTTATCTGTCAAACCCGAAAGGACGTTAGTTCCATTAATCGTGCTTCAAGTCGTTTTGTATTCCGTCGTCCGAAAAAAAGCGTTCCTCTCACGCAGAACAATAATGGCACTGAAGGTAGCCACGTCACTGATCTTGGTCCTCCTGTCTGCTGTAATTTGCGCGGGACATCCTGACGGAGCTGACGATGAGGCCTGCGAAAACCTGTATCCGTCCCACGGATACACTGCCAAGAGCACCGCTGAGGGCCACGCCGAAGGCTACCGTCTCGTCCAAGACAAAGAGGACTACAAGCCGGGCGACGTCATCACAGCTGGGCCTTCGCATTTCTATTTTCCCGACAGACATGAAAAAAGGAACTACACAATTTTTGAATATTTTGGGTGCCTCTAAAGACATCTTGACACCGCATGACTACTTCATCGTTAAATTTCTACTTAGGGTGAGATGTAGCATTGTGAGATACCGTGTCGTACGCCTCTTCACCTAATTAACTTTGCTCGTGGTCTCAAAGGTTATTGTGAGGTTCAATTAACTATCTTCTCTATCGAGGCATTTTATTTCTTTTTAGAGAGGAACGATGCCTTCACAGTGCCCAGATTACAACGAGCCCATTTGACGGAACGGTATAGCGTCTCCTGAGTATTTGTTTCAAATGGTTTATGTCTAGGCGCTGACGGGTTACTGCAAGAAATGAGAGTAGATATATGTGGGAACTGAGGCTCCCTGTTTAACTTTTCGCTATATGAAATATGGAACTGGAAATCTATCTGAATTCTATCAAGATTTTAAATTTTTATCAATAATTCCTTGTCTGCAATCTGCATTTCATGTTCCCAGAAACAATTCCAGATAGATTTCACCTCACAAAACCAGTCCAGTCCACGGTCCAGTCCAGTCCAGTCCAAACCAACGACCGCTGCATGAGCCAAAACAAGAAATGCCTACACATAAAAAAAAAAAACTTGTATATTTTTTGCTGGCAGACAGACCTTTTAAACGACAATTTGGAGTTATGGTTGAGAATCCCACGGGGTGTTCTGCCCAAGATGTTTCGTTTCAATGACGACTCTGCTATGTGAGATGTTTTAAAAGCCGCACCACAGGGAGGGTTAAGCGTACGTTTCTTGTACAGTGACACTGTCCTCGGAGGCCTCTCCCTTCATGGGGTTCCTGATCAAGGCTTTCGACGAGAACGAGAGGGACGTGGGCTCCTTTAGGAGAACCGGGTCCGACTCGAGGGCATTCCGCCACTGCGCCGGAATCACGCAAACTTCGAGGAGCCTGAAGGAGAGGGTCGTCGTCCAGTGGCTGGCACCAGAGGACAGATCCGGGAAGGTCCACTTCAAGTAAGTTTGCCCGATATGTGTTTGGGAAAGCTGGACTGCAAAGGTATTTCGCTCTGCGTAGTCTTCGCAGCCTCCATAACGAATTTGATTCAATTCACATAACAAACATAACCCATAGAGTGTTCCACGTAGGTTCTCAAAGGTGCGCCCTAAATCGTTAGAAAGAAAATGCCTTTTAGACGGCCGCTCTCCCTTCCGAGATTGTCCTTCTGTCATAATTGCTTAATTGTCTATTGCATCCAATTCAAAACTTATTTGTAACAATAAGAACTTCCCATTGTGCCAGAATATCAAAGTCACACTTGAGTCATAATTAACGATCACTTGATTGCTGTGTATAAAGGTTTCGAATTATTTATTCAATAGAGTTTCTAAACACTCCTGCAGTTAATCCATATACAGAATTGCGTCGACTTTCTAATCTCATTTCGGACTTGGTGTATCAGCTTGGCGCAAAGAGTTCATTGTAGTGCGGAAAGAAATAAACTCCCTGGTAAGCTTTCCTACCAAAAAACCTAGTTTAACTTTTCCCTATCTGGATTATGGAACAGAAGATCTATCTGAGTTCTTTCTGGATTTTCGGTTTTCAGAAATTATAATTTTGTCTGCAATCTTGATTTCAGGTTTCCAGAAACAATTGCAGTTAGACTACCAGTTTCATAATCTACATAGTAAAAATGTTCTCTCTTTTGCGGTAGGGTTGCCTTCAATAAAATGTGTGTTTCGCATCCACAAGTGTAAACATAGCTTCCAGGTTTATCTCCTCGCAACTGAAAAACACGTGGGTACTGGTAGTAAGACACACGTACATAGAGAGCCAGTTGTAAACGCGAATATGAAGGAAAGTGCGTCGCCAAGTTGTTGGTACATCAACTACAGTAACACAGCGAAGCTTTATCAAATGCCCTACAGGTCCGCAGGAGGAATGCGTACTAATATTCTTGGAATATGAAACCTAAATATTAGTAATAATATATTAGACAAGGTTCAAGTTGGACAGAATAAACATTTATAGAAGACTTCGATAACCCAATATTTTATTCACACACTTTAGCGAGGATGTACCCATATAACGCGATAGCCACAACAGTATTTCGGCGCAAAGCAGGTGAGGATTTAAGTTCAGCGAATACTTAGCGCGGTACCAGCTCCTACTACAGGGTGACAGCATTTATTGTCTTTTTGTTCCAGGGTCACAGTCGTGAAACAAATAAAGGACTTCAACCACGCCATTCCAAGCACGTTGGCTTAAACCGGCCCAATGTTTTTTTTATGGCAGAAGAACAAAATAAAAACTATAAACGCTCTAGCCTTTTTTTTAATTTGTGTAATTTTTAAGATTACCGGGGATTGGATTGAATCTCTCCCAATTTCCGTACAAACATGCGGGACGTGTACGGGCAATGAACACAGTGGCTTTTGTCTGATTGCACGGGCCGTGCGAATACACAATTTTGAGTACATACACACACATGAGCCTTGGTTCCGCGCTTCAGCCGTCGGAGGGCAGGACAGCTGCCGCCAAGATGCGCTTGGGTAAGAATCCGAAACCAGGGTACGCGTGAGAACTGAAGGGTTTTCCAAAACATGGTAAAATGCTCGGCATGCTTTATACTAGTCTAAAAAAGGTTGGTATAAGGGTTATTGATGATGCCCAGTAAGTTTCTAATTGAAACTATGACCTTCAAATGAACAAATAAAAAGTGACCTTCTAAAAAACAAACAAAAACTATTTTTTCTAAATGTTATTATTTTTTCTAAATGGGGTCTTGGGCAGACATTAAAACGCCAACAACCTTTTAGAGCGCAGCTCTTAGGCGCCCGTTTCCGGCTTGAGCGGCGTCGCCGTCGCCGTTGGCGTAACCGCGTGTTGCATGCAACTCAGGTTGCATGCAACTAAGCGTTGCTTGTCGCCACAACCACGTGTTGCAGGCAACTCAGGTTGCATGCAACGTGAGTTGCATGCAATTCAGCGTTGCATGTCGCTGTAACCACGTGTTGCATGCAACCTGAGCTGCATGCAACCTGTTGCTTGCTATTTCCCGAAGTATATATATATATATATATATATATATATATATATATATATATATATATATATATGTGTGTATATATATGTACATGCGGAAAGAATGTGTGTGAAGTGTGTGAAAAGCGACATGCGGGGTGTGTAGTAGCGCTGCGGTGACCGACAGGAGCGTGCGACGGGCACGGGGCGCGAGCTCGAACGATCGCGTGCGGGGCTCACGAGGGCCTCGGCGGCAGGCACTCGAAGCCTGGCCTGAACGAAGTAAAGGTGTGTTTTCGTTGTGTCCTGACTTGCGTGTCTTTCTTGCGGGCGAGCAGTGGGACAGATCCCCACAGTATTATTTGGCGCTCGACGCGGGGCCTACTGCTCTCCCGTGGGATGGACCGCAGGCCTTTTAGCCCGTTTTAGGCGTTTTTAGCCGGGTTTTCCCCTTTTGAGTTTGCCCTGCCCGTTAGGCCTACGTGGCCGTTCGACTAGGCTTCGGCCACCGGACGCCATCTTCGCCATCGCGGCTTGGCCGTCGTCTCAATTGTGCATAGTGTATATTAAGTGTTCGTCTTCTGTTCCTTTGTGCTCTTTCTTGTTCGGTTTTTGTGTTTTTTCCTTTTCGCGGCCGCTTTCGCGATGAGCCGCCGCAGAGCCGCCGCTGACCAAGCCGAGAGCGGAGACGAGCCGGACGCGGAAGGCCTTATGGCTCGGGTGGCCAACCTATGTGACACGGTCACACAACGTCTGCTGCTGGCTGACCCGGGACTTCAAGGTCGTGGCCCGCGTCCCCAGGTGCTGGTCCCAACCTACACCGGCTACGACGACAGGAAGTCCGTGGCCGACTTCCTCGCAGAGCTGGCGGCCTACAAGCTTGCTGCGGGCGCCTCCGACGAATACGTCCTCGCGCGCGTTTTGCCCGTTGCGTTGCAGGCGAGTGCAGCCCGCTGGTGGCGCATCGTGGCCCCGTTCCTGTCCTGGGAAGACTTTCGGCGGAAGTTCCAGGACGAATTTCTTCCGCCTGGGTACCAGTCTCGAGTCCAGCGAGAACTGGAGCGCCGAACCCAGCACCCGGACGAGACCCTGGTCGAATACGTCCGGGTGATGCAGGAGCTCTTCGATAGGGCCTGCCCAACGACACCGGAGTCGGACAGGGTTGCTCGGGTCGTACAGCAGAGCCACCCCAGATTCCGACCCTACCTACATGGCCGCACCTACGAGAACCTTGAGCACCTGGCCCGGGACGCTCGCGGCATCCAAGAGACGCTTCTGGCAGAGCTCCAGTACCGGCCGCCACCGCCGCCCGAGGAAGCTCTCGAACCGTCCTGTGCCTGGTCAGCTCCCGGGCCCAGAAGAGGTCCGACTCAGCGCCAACCCCAGGAGTATGGCGCGGTCCTTCCCCCCCGCGCGCTGGACCCCTACGCCTTCGGACAGCGGGAGCGCGGGAGAGCACCACCCGGTGGCTTGGACCCCCGGCCTAGTGCCTGGCCGGCTGGATCCCGACCACGGCAGGGTGAAAGCCGTTTAACGTCACACCCCCGTGATTCGCTCCGGGGCGCGGATCGCTGGCCCAACGAGGGAAGCAACAGGCCGCAACGACAAGCTCCAAGCAGCCAGACACACGACACTGACCGCCGCATTTCGGTGCGCTGCTTTGGCTGCGGCCGACAAGGTCACTTCCGCCGAGACTGCCCGGATTTGCTGGGCAACCGCCCTGCGGTCTCGGAAAACCAGCACGGCCGACGGCGTTGACCCCTGAGCGCCCGCCGGCCGCGGTGACCATGGACAACCCGGCAGCACTACCATCGGTATGTCGAATCCAGCCTGACCCTGAGCTAATTGAGCCTCGTATGACAGTTACAGTGCTCGGAATAGCTGTGGCAGCGCTGATTGATACCGGTGCGAGTTTGTCACTTATTGGGGACTACCTGATTGAACGCTGCAAAGAGCAGAAAGCTAACCTGCGTGAGACTAACGTGCGCTTACAGCTAGCGTCGGGACCAGAAATGCTCGCGAGTCAAGCCGTGAGGTTACAGATCGGGTTCAACGAGAAAAAACGCCGCCAGCGTTTCGTTTGCTTACCTGGTCTCACGGTACCGGTCATTTTGGGACGAGATTTTATTTTCGGGGAGAACCTGGTTCTTGACTTTCCGAACAAAGGCTACCGGTTTGTTAGTGACGGGAAACTGATCCCGTTTACGAGGCGAGAGGATTGTATCGTCAGTGTCAATAACGTTGACGTTATAACGCCTGCTTTGCGACTCCCATGTGCGGTAAGCGATTCTTTGCAGAAGTGTCCTGCTACGGACCAGCAAAAGCGGCGTCTCCAGAGACTCCTGGAGGAGTTTTCGCCGATGTTCACGGAGAACCCCGGCAGAACCGGTGTCCTAAAGCATTCAATTGACACCGGAAATACACGTCCTCTACGCTGCAACCCTCGACCGATCAGCGTACACAAACGAGCCCTGCTGGACAAGGCGCTCCAAGAGATGATCGACACGGGTGCAGTACGTGAGTCGCAGAGCCCTTGGGCCTTCCCGATCGTCCTTGCCCCCAAGAAGGATGGAACGGCTCGGCTTTGCGTCGACTATCGACGCCTGAATGCGGTAACCGTTCGTGACGCGTACCCGTACCCTTCGATTGAGTCGATCATGTACAACTTGGGAAACGCGAGCTTTTTCACGACTCTTGACTGCAGTCGCGGTTTCCTCCAGATAGAGGTCGAACCCGCTGACATCGAGAAAACAGCGTTCACATGCTACAGAGGATTGTACGAGTTTGTGCGCATGCCTTTTGGCTTGAGCAATTCTCCTGCCACATTCCAGCGTCTTATGGACATCGTGCTCGGAGATGCACGGCACAACTACGCCATGGCATACATGGATGACGTAGTAGTCTTCTCACGCTCGTTTGAAGAACATCTTGTACATCTTCGGACTATTCTCGAGCGCATGCGGAATGCTGGTTTGACAGTCCATCCAGGCAAAATGCAACTGGCAACATCTAAGATTAACCTGCTCGGTTTTGTAATCGACGATGGAGCGCTTCGCCCTAACGAGGACAAGCTGAAGGCCATAACAGAGTTTCCTCCCCATGATGCAAAGAGTTTGCAGCGATTTCTTGGCATGGTTGGATTTTACCGCCAGTTTATACCCCACTGTGCAGAGATAACGCGGCCTCTGAACGAACTGCTGCGCAAAGGCGTCAAGTGGCGTTGGACGGAGGCACAGCAAAATGCTTTCCTCCAACTGTCCAGAGCTATTGCTGAAACAGCATCTTTGAAGCTCCCAGACCTCAACCGCCCGTTTGTACTGCAAACCGATGCGAGCGGCTACGGTTTGGGTGCTGTGCTGCTTCAAGACTTTGATGGTGTCTTACGACCCGTAGCGTTTGCTAGCCATACGTTGACAGCAGCTCAACGGAATTACAACGTTTGCGAGCTTGAGTGCCTAGCCATCATATTCGCCCTGCAGAAATTCAACATGTATCTTGATGGCGCGCGCTTTGTGATCCAGTCGGATAATGCCGCCTTGTCTTGGCTTCAGCGGCTGGAAAATCCGGCAGGACGATTAGCACGCTGGGCACTTACGCTTCAAAAATATGACTACACCATTGTGCACAAGCCAGGTTCACAAAACAAAGTCGCAGACGCTTTGTCGCGCGCTCCACTCGGCGAAGAGCACGTGCACGAGGATGCCAATGTAGTGGCTGCGATAGATGCTGGCTCGCGCTGGGGTACTTTGATTAGCCGAAATGAGCTTCGTGCAGCACAGCAGAACGATGGGCTTTGTCGCAGGGTCTCTGAGTGGTTGTCTTCACGTGACCGGCGTGGCAACAGAGACGCTGACATGGGTTTCGACTCGTACTTGCTAGCCGAAGATGGTCTCCTGCTACGGTATATACCTCAGATCGACGACGAGGAGGGTGACCCCTCAGATACCCCATTCCGAGCCGTGATACCTCGCCGACTTCGTACGTCTTTTATTAAATATTACCACGACTCCGCTCTGGCCGGTCACAGTAGTGGCTGTAAGACTTTTGAGAAGTTAAGCCGCACTGCTACTTGGCCAGGCATTCGTCAGGACGTGTTGAGGTATGCTCGGTCATGCCCGGTTTGTCAGAAAGCCAAGCCGCGTGGAGGTCAACCCCCTGGTCTGATGCAGCCCGTTGTGAGTCGATCCCCCTGGGAATGCGTTGCCGTCGATGTCATGGGCCCTTTCCCACGCAGCCCTCGTGGCAACCAGTACTTGTTGGTCGTCACGGACCACTTTAGCAAGTGGGTTGAGTTATTTCCGTTGCGTTCGCTGACGTCTCAAAATATCTGGTCTTGCATGATGGAGACATTTACGAGATTCGGGTTCCCTACCAGATTAATCAGCGACAATGCTACGTATTTTACTAGCAAAGTGTTCACAGACACCTGTGCTGCCCTGGGAATACAACACAAACGGACATCCCCCTACCACCCACAGGCAAATATTACCGAACGGGTAAACCGAAATTTGAAGTCGATGTTGATCGCTCACACCGAGCGCCACCGTGATTGGGATGCGAAGCTTCCAGAACTCGCGTTCGCAACCCGGACCACGGTTAACCGATCTACCGGTTTCACACCCGCGCGCCTTAATTTTGGCAAAGAGCTGACTTTCCCGCTCGAAAATAATTATTCTGTCGACGATCCGGGTGCTTCTCGCTCCTATGGCCAGTTTGCAGGGAATCTACGACGGAGACTCAGGGACATCGTTCGTGATGCCCGGGAGAGCTTGGACGTCGCCCGACTGCAACAGGCTGAGCAGTACAACCGAGGTCACCGGGACGTGCAATTTCACGTTGGAGACTTGGTGCTGCGCCGGACACACCCACTTAGTAACGCCGCCAGAGGTTTCACGGCATCCCTGGCTGATAGGTGGGACGGTCCATATAGAGTACGTGAGAAAGCTTCACGCCTCACGTACACGCTCGTCGACTGTGAGTCTGGTCGACTCACCGGACCTGTTCATGTCACCGACCTCAAACAGTATTATGATTCGGCTGATGAACTTCTCTCGCAGGTGGGAAGTGTTGCTGATCTGGCTGGTACTTAGTTTACCGCCTACACCCTCGAAGACTTCAACGTCGGTGACGAAGACGAAGATTATAGAAAGAAGATTACAATGGGTTTAGCCGAGAACCAGTATTTTACCGCCTATTTTGATTGATTGCGCGCGATTTTGAGCGGTATACATTTGACTGTTCTCGCGAGCTTAGCTCACCTGTTGCTGCGTTTACGTAGAAGACGTTTTCTTTTTTTGTAATGGACATTACTGACATCCTGTTTTTTTATTACTGATTTCCAAGCATGCCGCGAGTCAATCAGGCTGCCAGACGGTCCCCATCACCACCACGGCACTGGCGACCCAGACGCTCCTACCAGCCCAGGGGAAGAGACAACCCGAACAACCACCACCGCCGGGGATCCAGACGATCGCACCAGCGCTCTACCGCCACCTGGGGCACCCTCGACAACCACGGACACCCAGTGGCCTGGTCGTCCAGCCTCGCTTGGCACGACCAGCCGCGCCCCTTGACAGTTGACATGGACGCCCAAGTGCCCGAACCTTTCAGAGGCTTCACGATGAACACCCACCGCCCGGCAAACCCACCACAAAGTTACACGGAAGACGAGCGCCGACTCCTGTGCCCTCTCTGCGAGGTGCCAGAAATCCACCGCCGTACCCACAGAGCTGGGACACTTCATCGCTCACGGGAGTCAGCAGCCGCCGCAAGGGCAGCCATCTTACACCTCGAAAGGATGAGGGAGGACGATCTTACACGCGCCATCGCAGTTATCAGGAGGCTCCGTCCTGCTCTCCTCCGCCCCCCATCCCACGCAGACCCGTCACCCCCAGATGCTGCGGAGGTCGCCATAAACATTGATGACGACGAGCAACTTTGAGAACGGTTCCTAACGCCGGAGGCGGGGGGGGGGGGGAAGTGTGTGGAAAGCGACATGCGGGGTGTGTGAAGTGTGTGAAAAGCGACATGCGGGGTGTGTAGTAGCGCTGCGGTGACCGACAGGAGCGTGCGACGGGCACGGGGCGCGAGCTCGAACGATCGCGTGCGGGGCTCACGAGGGCCTCGGCGGCAGGCACTCGAAGCCTGGCCTGAACGAAGTAAAGGTGTGTTTTCGTTGTGTCCTGACTTGCGTGTCTTTCTTGCGGGCGAGCAGTGGGACCACTGATCTTCACTAGAGGGGGCTGGATGGCGCATTGAGCAAACAGGTATGAAGCCACCGGAAGTAAGCGGCTTGTCCCGGAAGTGAGCGCTTGGCAGGCTTTGTAACCCTTCCGAGTGCTGGTTCGAAAAGCGTCGAGGGTGCTGAATTTTCGCTTGTTCTCGCAAGATAGCCTGCTTGTTGCGCAGGAATAGCACATGCAGACCCGAGAAGTATCATGGGAAGCCATTCAATGTAAACATTTTGAGATTCTAGTTTATCAAGTGTGAATATGTCTCAAGTGCAAATGCCTCATTCTCGGGATTTAGTCCAGAACGGGAGTATTAAAACCCAATCAAACACACAAACAAGCATGGTCCAAAATATCGACTAAATGCACTAAGAAGCCCAGCGCACGCCCAACTTCCGGGACAAGCATCGAACTTCCGGTGGCTTCACTTGCGCCAGGCTCGGAAAGCAGCTAAGCGCCATCCAGCCCCCTATAGTAGAGATCAGTGAGTGGGACAGATCCCCACAATATATATATATATATATATATATATATATATATATATATATATATATATATATATATATATATATATATATATATATATATATATTATATATATATATATATAATTTCTCTACCACGGTATATCGCAAAATCAAAATACCTCAAATGCTGCACTCTAATTTCGCATTACAGCGAAGCGTAAACGCCTGTCATTTTTAAGCCACCTGTCATCTTCCTATCACTTGCTTACGCTACAAAAAGTTGGTTTTCTTTGCTAGTCATCTTCACTATTTTAAAGAAGTTTGCTAACAGAATGCGCTTGCCATTTCAGCCTTCCCCTTTCACTTTACCGGCGCAAGTTATCCCATAAAGAACACGGCACTTCTCACAGTCGGCTTTACCGGAAATAGAAACTCGAAGTCTTTCCTTAGAAAACAGGTACTCCAGTTTGTAAGATAGTGTGAACTCCCGCTGAAACTCATCTTAGACTTCGGATTAATATCTTGCATTGAAACGTTCTGCAGGCATTCATTAAACACTACAAAACGCTCGCGCGCACACACACACACACAAAAAAAACAGAACGAGAGTCTAAGCTTGCAGAAAGAGCTTGTAAAAGTAAACACTGTTCTAGTTAGGACAGGCATGTCTAAAAAATAATGTTCGTCGAAAAATTTGTTTGCCCCATATTTATGCTACATTGCGAATTTTTCGATTTGCAGGAGAAACTGAAGCTGTACCCCTGTGGGATGATGATGATATCGTTTGTACCCAACTAATGTGCGCTAGCGAGCTGAGAGCGCACGCTATACTCTGTCTCACCCTACGATAGAGTAGGACCCGAAGGCTGGCGGGCGGAGCACTACCTCAGGAAATCATCCGCATTGCAAAAGAGTGGGTTCCAGGCACCGACGAGAGCGGTCGACTTCTCCGGGCGGAGAACGTGATCCAAGCATAAACATCGAGCCGGCGCTCGGCGCGGCCGATCCA